>JARJEB010023932.1:0-14758 GCA_030264535.1 Liometoxenus newtonarum
AAAAACACCGACACCCGGCCACCCCAGCGCGGCCCAGCCAAACAAAAAAAGACAAGCACCCGCGACAGACAAAACACCACCCGTGCTGCGCGCCCGCCTCGTGCGGTTGTGGGCCGGGGGGGGGGGGGGGGGGACGCGCAGCACGAAAGAGAAAAGATTTATTGAATGAATAATTCATGAATGATGAAACAAAGCGCTATTTGAATATCGCATGATTGATATGTTTTCGCCAAACAACGAGAATGGTCAACCAAACCAACCTACCTTTTCTTTTCTGCGAAGCTCCAGAAGGACTTCTTCAATCTCACGCCTCCAATCGTCCTGCATCGTGTGAAAACTCTCGTGCGGAGTTTGCGTGAATGACGAGTTTGCAATCAGGCCCAGTGCATTCAGAATGTCTTTGAAGGATGGTCGTCGGTGCGGATCCGATTCCCAACAAGCTAATGAAAAGGCACGAATGTTTAAAAACCACGCAAACCAACAAGGAAAACATGAAAATTAAAGATAAAAACAGGATTGATTTGTTGAAATAGTGGAATTTCCATAGAAGACATAACACTGGCATTTGCATATAAAAACATTTAATATGCACGACGATCAAACGGCAAGTAAATCATTTGCACGCTGAATAAGTGATGTGCTTACAGGTGACATTATCTATCTATCAACATCTTCGATTTATTTAACTGTTTCGTTGATCAAGAACGGGTGCGTGTCACACGCACAAACAATCTCAAAATGAAGAGAAAGAACTTTTGATTTATACAGATATGAAACTCAACTAACTATTACATTACAACGCTTGATTGAGGAAATTCTTACCTTCCATTAGGGATCGCCATTGTTCTGGACACGTGCTGGGTATGGGAAGCGTAAGTTTGTTGGCGGCAACGCCGTACGCCACCGCCAAGGTGTCGATGCCTTTGTAGGGCATCTCACCGGTGAGCAGTTCCCACAGGAGGACGCCGTAGCTCCACACGTCGCTCGCACGCGAGAAGGTGGAGTTGCGGATGACCTCAGGTGCCATCCAGGCATAGGTGCCCGCCTGCGACATCCTCGTCGTTTTGTACACTTCGCGTGCGAGACCAAAGTCGGTGATTTTGAGCGTTTTCGATTGCAGGTCGTCATTCTCGATCGTTTCTTTGAGTAGCACTACAAAATACAAACGAAAAGATATAGCAGCGATTTCGCACAACTAGGATGAACACCGTAAATTGAATGTAAAACAGTTACGAACGAATTATGTTATTATTTACTAGTTTCGCTAATAATTAAGAAAATGCGTCAGTGACGGTGAGACTCACTAAGGCAATCAAAATGAAAGAACACATCCTCGTTTCCGTGTTGAACCGGCGAATCGAGCGCTATACGTTAGAATATTTTAAACACAATCAAATTTAGGTGTGTTTCTGTTTACATAGTTGTTCTTGTTGGTTTGATGTCTTGTAGTGTTTAGAACACAATTATATATGTCCCAATAAAACGCACACTAAAGAAAAACATTCAACCCACCACACCACAAACAAACTTGATAAACACAAACAAAACAGCTACGTTCACTTGTTGATTAATCAACAAAACCAGCAGTCCTTCGCTTAAAACTTTATTTATCATTTAAATGAAATAAGTATATTTATTAAATGCAACAATATGGGATTTATGTACACTATATTTGGAACGATTAAGTCGTACGTGTTGCGGAACTAAAAAATGCGCTCATTATCTTATTCGTAAAGGTTTTTAAACCTCGAAATACTGTAATTTTTTTTCTCTCGCACATTTGGCATTTCATTTCTTCGCTTGTTCACCATCTTCAATAATCAAAAAAGAATATTTTCGATATCGTATTACAAATTACAATTGTCGTTGTCGATACCATAAAAAAATCGTAAGATAAAAAGATGTTTAAAACTATGTGGTTTTTGTTTTCGCGTTTGAACATTGAAATGGAATGCAAAAAATGTCACGAGACTGGCTAAACAATGAGCAGTACATTAAATGCTGATATTGGAATCGGTATCATTTGATAATAACTAACGACACACGTCGAATGATGACTGTAATTGCTTTGCTGATATTGATTATTTGAATTAAATATTTGTTTGTTTTATCAAACTCGCAAAAATTAACACTGATGTGGTAGCAAAAGCTTAATTATTTTAATTCTTCATTTAGATTAATTCGATATATAAACAACTCTCCCCATTTCACGTTGCTCAATAGTAAATGTTCTTCTAAGTCCTACATTATTTGCAATTACGCTCATTTATACACAATCTACAATAGAAAGCAACAACCAGGGCAACAACGCAATTTATAGCCAACGACAAAAGACACATAATTAACGATAACTAACTATAATGATCATTTTTCGTTCACGTTTGTCCTCAACGTATGAACTTGCGTGAAATGTATACAGGAATAAGGCTAAAGGTAAGAATTATGCATAAGTATATATGTATAAACATTGTATGTTTGCTAAATTGTAAATAATCAAGCCGCAGATATTGAGATAGGTCATTTACATCGAAAGATTTATTATAGTCGAGTTGCAAAGTGTATCAGTTAATAAGAATATATTTATTTAATAAGCAATTAAATAAGTAAAAGCAAATATCAATTGCAAAATTACTTTGATCTAGTGATTTACGTACTTTATACAAGACATCTTTTTTTTCTTTCCTAGTGTTGATAGTTTCAACAACGCTCAAAACTATAAAACTACAGGTCAGAAAATTATACTTGAAAAAAAACCATTAGACGATTTCGAAATAATTAAAAAACATATTCCAAAATTCACCCCTAAATCTCTAATCTTCAAACATGCACAGGATAATAACAGATAATCGAAAAAACCCTTCAGCAACATTTTACATTACTTCTGTTCAAATGCTGTAACTGCGTGTACAGGTATTGTGTTGAGGGCGAAAGGGCCGAAAGGCATGGAATGATGCCGTAAATGGCATAATGATTTGATTGAGTGGTATATGTATACCACGAGTAGATCTCGGTGCGGTGCTGACTAGAAAAGTGAAAAAATGTTCACGTAAAATAATATGGGCTGAAGACGCATTGTTTTCGCATGTCTATTAATCACGAAACGAAATCATATTCCACATCATACTCGTAGCCTACACGCCTTATCAGTACAGAGCTTATTATCAGTTTGTGTACTGAATTGAAATTCCTGACGCCTAATATGCGCCTAATCTTCATTTCATTCCCTTCGACATTGAGTTATCATCACTGAGAAATGTAAAGGTGCATTTATGGGCAGATTTAAAGCACGTAACATGGAATTGGTAACAGTTGAAAGTTGACCATCTAAAAGCGTTTATGTGAAATTTCTACCGCCTGTTTAACGATGTGTTTGTGTATATATCAATTAAATAACACATTGCTGGCATATTTCTTTGAAAACGCCTCCCATCTACATAAATCCAAAGCAACTAATCGCACCCAAACCAAATTTAAGTTGCTGCCTTGGAGATTTGTTTTGTTTAGTGCAATTGTTTCGTCGAAAAACTTAATTGTACATCATTCAAGTGGCGCGTGGGCTGCGCTCCGAATTCTGGGTAACTTAAATTTGCACCAACAATTCGGCGAATTATCAATGCAAATGAGGGACAATTAAATCCCATCCAGCTGTTCCAACGCACTGACGCCGAATTCGTGGGTGCTGCTTGCTTAGACGTGCTCAAGCAGCCACAGAAAAATTTCGCAGGCTGCTCAGAAATTTCGTTCAAGGTCACACAATAATATAATAAAGAACAAATAAGTAAATATAGGTACTACCCCAGCGACAACTTTGACATGGGCAGAATGGGCAGAAATTTTAGCAAGTCGGCGCGGCGCCCCCATTCCAAGTGAAACTGAGATCTGTTTAAGAGTAAATTGTATTTCAAGAAGGCACGCAGCGCAGAGGGAAGGCGGTAATTTAATCTTAAATTGATCGATTTCTTGACTCACCATTTGAACTCTTCAAATCGCGATGAATTAAAGCTACAGGTGCCTGATTATGCAAATAATACATCCCGCGAGCGATTTGTATGGCCCAATTGACGAGCACATCGGGCCTGATCTTCTTCCCACTGAGCACCCGATTCAGCGATCCACCGCGACAGTACTCAAGCACCAAACACAAATTCGGTTCCTGCAGGCAAACAGCCTCCAGCGACACAATGTTCTCATGATCCAGCAAACAAAACAGTTTAGCCTCTTTGACGACATTGTCCAATGTCACCGAAATGTCCGAATCCGGGTCCTGTCTAGCCGCTTTCACAGCCACCTCATGTCCATTCCATTGGCCCCGATACACCTTACCGAAACCACCGACACCGATCACTTCCTTCAGCTTCAATTCACTAAAATCCACCTCAATCGGATGAATGTCACTGATGATTTGATTGCTCCCGTCGATCAGGTGATTGATTGGATCCTCGTAAGCGACAAAGTTGGAAGGGAAGATGCCGACTTTGTCGCCGATCTTGCCCGTCCACCAGCCTTCGTCGCCAGAGATTTTCGCATCGTCGGAGAGGACCTCGACGATTTGGCCCTTGCACAGCGACAGTTCGTCTTCACCCTGCGCTTTATAATCGTACAAGGTCGTCCAAAGTGATGGGATGCCTGGAGTGACCATCTCGCCATTTCGGGGTGATTCCATCGACGTGAAATAATTATGATTTATCAACGGGGGCATCCGTCGTCAGTCAAATACGTTGTTTTATTATCAATTACACCAAACTATGCCCCACTAACATTTGCTGTAAATTGAAAGTAAATGAGAAACGGCGCTGTCTTTGATATTAAGCAACTTGCCAATGCTGATAATACACGAATAAGATGAATGTCCTTATCCTGAATATGCAAAGGGGGGAATCAAAACAAAAGTCCATTAGCAAACGCTCTTTCACTTGTGTCTGCTGTGTATGCATACACCTCTCCGTCGTCACGTTTCATTATTACAAAATCGCCGCGATTACTAAGTTATTAAATGCACATTAAAAATGACTGGTTTGTGTATGTGGCGGCGGACAATCATACATGGTAATGGAAGTGTTCGTAGTACACACACGATATTTACACTGCTGCGGCCATATTTTCATCGAAATCAACAACCAGGAGCACGAGCACGAGCACTGCTACACTCCAGATCCAACCATCCAACGAGGAAACTGCTTTTGCAGCTGGTCTCTGGTGGCTCTGGCTGCAAGGACAAATGACAGCGGACAGGACAGACTGTCACAAAGCATTTCGAAGTGCTCAGAATATATTGCACATGCGCAAAGCGCTTTTCAAATCGCTAAAATCAAAGTAGAATCTAGCCGGTACCGTGGCCACTATGATCCTTATGCACTTTGGAACATTAATGGCGAACGTGCATTTTAGCTGCGAACATAGGACATGCTATTTTCGACGGTAAAATAAACGCACGGTATTTATACATTATTCTAGCTTTTAGGGAAGGTGACAGAACAACAACCAACTTCCCCCACTCCAGCTAAATCCTGTTTGTGCTGCTACTATTCCAGCGGCTACATAGCCGCTAGCTTGGTTGCATACGCCCTCCCTTCCCCGCACCGTGTGAGTGAGTGCCAGTGGTTCATTTACGGAAACGTCTTGCTTTGGCTAGGCTCTGCTCTGGTAAAGAAAAATAAAACCATTATAAAACGATGAAAGATGCAAGCAATTACTTCATTCCGATTGTTAAAGATCCACTGCATGATATTACCGGTAGATGTGTAACGAGTAACGGACTAGACAGTGTCTACTGCGACATGGGCACGTATCATCAAAGCACTCTATCGAAAGTGTTTGTTCATAATCATCAAACAACAACAACACGTTATCCGGACGTTCAAATGGAAAGCAACAACATGGAGATTCAATATAACAATCTGATTGCAGTTGACGACTACGAGCAACATATGCAAATGCAACAAGGTTCTGAACGTTTGTACGCGCAAACACAGAACAGAAAGAGGAATAATTGCAACTGCGAAGACGATCTCATTGCAAAACGCTGCCGACGAGAAGATACAGGTGCTAGATCTATTGGATCTGTTGTAGCACTTAGCCTCGTTCTGAATTGCGCATATTCGGAAATAAATTTGCGAATATTCGAAAATGGCAGTTTTCACTATTTTAATCAGTGCGAATAATTCGGCCGATTTTTTTCAATATATTCTTACGGCCAGTTTGAAGGAAGTCCGGTGATCCTAACCAAACTTCTTAAAACTAACGGCCCGAGAACCAAAAACAAAACACACGTTCTTGATTGTGAATAATATTCTCAAAAAGTGAATGATTTCAACTATTTCGGTTGCTATGAAAGTGGCAAAATATTCAGTTGTTTCTGCTGAATATTCGCAACTGAGAACGAGGCTTAAATGAGCAACTAATAGATTTATCATTTAATTTCATAAAAACCTCTCTTATTTTCTCTTATTTATGAGAATGAAATATTTTCAAGTTTCCCATATGTTTCCGAAACTTTACTGCATAGAATCTGGATCCATTATATCTACTTGAATCTTAACGAAATTTTTCGATCACACTCGACAAACCGGAAGTGGTTAACGTAAATTGAAATTTTGATATTCAATTTTTTTTACTTTCAGATCCATCAATCTTCCCATTTCCTGATCAAACGAGTTTAATAAGCTTACAAGTACCAACACCGGTTGCAAAATGCCAAATGCATCAACGTCAACCCACCCACAATATGCCCGATATGCCTCGATGCATGATGGGCCATTATATATAAATGCAAAACCAACAGAAATTTGTTAGATTAAGCGACTAAATTGTATTCATTCTTTTGTTTTATGACACAATGCAGCAAAAACTTCAAACCCCGGAATTCAGTTACAACGCATAAAACTGAAAACAATCGCATGGGGGGAAGACGAACAAATCGAAGAGCTGCTGTTGCAAACACATGGAAATCCTTCTTATCATTGGCAGGGGCATGATCTCTAAACTAAGCGGTTACGAAAGTATGTAACGTAGAATCTTATTAAAATTATGCAGACTTGAATATTTTGATGACATTCAATTAGGAAAAATCTTTGTTCTTTCGGTGAAATTTATTTATTAATAACTAGCTTAAATGTTGCGTAAATGAAAATGATTAAGCCTTTAAGTAACTCATCTTTTAATACGTTTCTCAATAATCGCCCTATTGTGGTAGTGAGGGGCGCAAAATGAGTAAGGATAGAAGAATATAGTACAGATTTGATCCACACACGAGGAAAAGCCTATTGATTTTTGATTTTATAAAAAAAATACAAAAACCAAAAAGGGAAGAGAACATCAGGCCAGTTCCATATACTACACAGTTATAAATCACAATGAAATTGAGTCCAAGTTCCTGTTGAATGAAATGAAATAAAAATTGAGATTAAGTAGATTTTGGTGAAAGGCAAACTGATTGAATGCCAAGTCTAGTCGGTACTTGGTCCAAACCCTGTTCACTTTCATCCTGAAATAATGAAAATACAATGAATTGTACAATCATCAACTAGTTGTCAAATTACTTACCTCAGTTTCTAATAGAGACAGTTCCTCATCAAGTTGCGTTGCCATTTGTGGATGCTCACGCTCACTGCTTGAACTCCTCTCTAGAATATTTAACAATCCGCCAACAGCACCCTCATCCTCTTCCTCCACGACCCGGCTTTGGTCGGCTTCGGCCATTTCGTCTTCATCAATGTACGGTGAAGTCAAATCGAACATGATCGGCTGCAACTTGGCGGGCGGTCCAACAGCAATGTCCATGTACGCTTCGTCCTCGTCACTACGTACATTTAGATACGTGGCGAGCGCCTCGTGGAATTGCTCTGCGTTCTCTTGGTCGGCGATGTCCTCGCCTGTGATGCCATGTTTCGATAGTATTGGCCATATGATGGACGTTAGCAGCACGTCCTTGGGACCGTTGTCAGTCAGATCACTAATGTTACTTTCGCTCGCGGTCGCCGAGGCTGATGCCGAAGCGTCGTGTTGATGCATCGCGAGCAATTCGTACTCGGCACTGGATTCCTCAGCGATTGAATAGTCTTCATTGGGACGAACAGTGTCGCTATCACTAATAGTGCCATTCTGGAATACGAAATATTTCGTCGTGAATGCAGAAAAAAAAAGTGGCAAAACGAGTGTGCACACTTACTTGTCTTAGGACACCACCTGTTGCACCACCCGCACCTGCCAATGAACTGGTGATAAGCGCCTGGATGCTTTGCAACGCTTTGTGCCGCATGGGATCCGAACTTATCAATTGCAGATCACGAAAGAGCTGGATCAAGAAATGCGGACGGCCTTCATTCGCCGATATCAAAGACGCCACCTCTTTATAGACATTCTCCCTCAGCTCTTCGAATAGTTTGGATTTGGGCGATGCTACTACACCGGGATCGCTCGTCCATTCATTAAGATTGTTCGGATTGGGATTCGCGACGACTTGATCGCCCGAGGTTGATATCGTTTCCATTGAGAATGCAGTCCCAATCACTGGCAATGCGTACGCATCGTCGTTGTTCACTGGTTTGGCGCGTCTTTCAGGCGACGAAGAGGCGTGTTCTGCTGTAGCGCCGCGGCACGATTGTCTTCGTGGCGTATTTCCAACTGATGCAGTCGATGCAGCGACCGATTCATTACGATTACTGTTTGCTTTCAATAGGAAAAGGCCACTAGTCGCCGGCTGGCTGGATGGCTCGTGATTGAGAACGCGATGACGTTCGGAAACATTGGCATTCGAGCGTTCGCTGTTGAGTAAGTTCTGGGAGCCATCGTTGCTCTTGGTGGAGAGGAGATTTTGGCGGGAATAACTGAAATATGAAGGCAGTACCTATATATAATCCATGTTTTGTGTTCGGTAGGCAACTAACCTTAGGATTATTGATCTTCTCGCGTTAATTACGAGAAATGAATAAAGAAAAATGCAAAGTCGAAGATGAATTTATACAACTACGTAAGTAACTCAACAAAACACACATTCTTTAAGTGGATTCACGTAAAACTATTAAGAGATCGCACGTAGTACTACTGCACATCGAAATAGCTTCGAAATGGTCGCAGCAACTGTAACTTACTTACCTTCGAAAGTTGTCCCAATAGTTGTTAGCCCGATTGCCAGGCGCAACTTGATTATTCAACGCCGGTCCGTTCCAAATCGGCGCCGGCACATTCTGATTGTGATGCAAAGCAAAATGATTAGGATTAGTAGTAGTATTCAACTGGTGCTCGCCAATGATGTTCTGATGTTGGGGCATCGACGCGTTGCTATTGTTAGTCGGCATCATGTTATTGCAACAAGCAGCATGCTCCATGTTAGTTGTGCTAGCCGAAGACGAATGCGCCGAGCAATGCCCCCCGTTCAAATTGGGCATTGATGCGGCTCCTCCGACCGGATTCATCTTGGGCGCGTTGGGGTGTCGAAAGTTGTTTGCGAGATAATTCAAATTTGAATGGGGCGGCATATTTGCGTTGTGTGGGGGGTTCGGCTGATAAATACAGGGATGCGATTGCATACATATTGGTGAGTTGTCTTCGCGATACACGGAAGTACATCGATCTTGCTGCATCTGAAAGACGAGAAATGTGGGTGCGAATCAAGCAGAAAAACGGCGTTTGAAAAAAATTGTTGTTACCACATTGACGGTATGTCTCAATGTTGACAACTCCTTCTGTTGATGCCACAACATTTGGCAGCATTGATTCAGCGTGTTTAGTATGAATGCTTGCGTTTGCAGTGCGTTTGTCGTCAGCACACTATTATAAGCGGCCGAGTCATTCGGCGAGATTTGGGGCGGCAAGTTCGACCCTTCGGGATAGCTGACAAGATTAAGTGCGCTTCCACCGTTAACTTGGTTACAACACGACGGACGTGGTGAATAGTGCCGTGGTTCCGAGTAGATTGGCGACGGCGTCAAGTTGTTCCGGACTCGCATTGGCACCTGTTCCGCGTTGTCATTATTGCGGCCGGAAATCGAATCACGTACCTGATCACAGACGCTTTTGATCAGTTCCAATTGTTTTTGCAACTGTAACACAACGACATTTGTCAAAATTATAATGATCAAAATTTTTGTACAATTACAATGTTTTTGGATCGGTTTCACGAGGATTTAACAATTTTCGACTTGAAATACAAAGAATCGCTGGCCACCATGCCACCGGGGATTCCTGACGCGAATACGGACGTGCCACGACAGTGCACAGACCGCGAAGAACAAATAATCCTATTTAAACATCACTAGTACCTGATTTCGGTGGCTGCTGGAAGCATTTTCTCGTGATGCCGGCGTCGTGTTCCGTACGCTTCTGGCCGGACTGATGGGTGATAACGTTATGTTCGAACTGTGTGGCATTTCAACGCGAGCTCCACCCAGCGCTGCTGCTTCCTGTGCTGATCGCTGCCTAATATAATTCGCTGTGGGGTAATTGAACGCCGGCATCGGTTGCAAAGTGGCTGTATTTAGTTCGGCGGATGAATTCATTTCGGAATATTCATTTGGATCATCTTCAGGGCATTCATCATCACTAAAATAATAAATCACACACACACACACAATTATCATCATTAATAAACTGCTCATTATGCATTGAAATACCTTTCGCTTGATTGTGGTTCGAGTTGTCGCGTGTTAAATACATTAAAGTCCATTGGGAACCAAGCATTCGTAGTATTTTCAGCAAACAGCGAGTTGCCAATCTCAGAATTCTTTTCACTCACATCATGATTTAGATTCGAATTTGCGGCTGTAATCAACAAAGAAATGCATGTTAGGAGTTATTAAAGTAGCATAACTAACTGTAAGGGGCACCTTTGTGTTTGCACATTAATTCTTCGAGTTCCTGCCTCTTTGCTCGCAATTCTGCCTGGATTTTGATGCGTTCCCTTTCGTTCGCGTTCATACTCTTCTTATTCACCTGTTTCTCCTTGACGTGGCGTTCATTGGACGAAACCGCCGGCGAATGATTGCTTCGTCCGTTCTCGACATTCTCGACATGCGGAACACCTCGATTCTGTTGCATCATCAAGTTATCCGTTTTCGTAATCAGGCGATTCACGTTTTCCTCAATGTCATCGTTTAAATGCTGCTGCCCGTTATGCTCCTGCGCATCCAGCGAACCATCGGTAATCTGCACCAAATTCAACATGTCCTTCAGCGTCGCCAACTGCTCCTTCATATTGACAATCTTCTTCACCTGACAGCCCATTTCGTCGTCTTCCGACTCCGGCTCGTTCATGGTCTGCAACTGAACAATCAGCTGATCGACCTGTTGCTTCTTCGTCTGCAACTCCTGCAGCTTCCCTTGCAACGTACTATGCTGTGCTTGCAGTTGTGCATCGCGCGCGTCCAATATTTGTATCAGTTGCGTTCGATTATCGTTACCGTCACGCATCTGCTGGATGTGATTGGATAGGTGATCGATTTGGTTTTGAAAGTGTTCGGGTTGCTCAACTTTTGTACGGTCCTCCAGTTCACGAAAATCAATGTTGCGACTGCTGGATCCTCCCGATACTGCGTCCGAGGAGTCGTTAAACCATTCCGGCGCTTCAGCAGATTTGGCAAGTTTGGCTTGAGCTAGTTTCGCTTCGCGCAGCTCATTTTCGGCGTTCAATTGCAAATGCAATAGGAGATTCTCTTGTTCTTTGAGCATTTGCAGATCGCGCGTGGCCGCATCCACTTTGTGTTCTAGCTGGTTTTTACTGTGTCGTATTGTTTCCGTCTCTATTGGATCCGAACCATTGTCTGAAAACTGTTTTCTTTCTGTTTGTAAATGCCAAAAATCGATGGCAAATGAAAATCGCCAAAACAGCAAAATGCACACTTGCAATGAAATTGTTGTTAACATGAAAAATGAATGATTGAGATGGTGTCACACCACAAATCACCTGTTCAATATCATTTAAAATCGTTTTCAACTTGTCCTCACTATCGACCAGATCTTTAATGATTGCATTCAACTGCTCAGTATCCAATGCATCATCGCCTTCATGGGCACTATCATTCGGCGATTGAATAGAAACACTTTGCATCTTGTGTGAAACGGAAAATTAACTAACCAAACGTGGAATTCGTGCAGCCCTCTTACCTGTTCATCGGTCCTCTTCATATTCGCCCGCATAGTTGTGGCGACTTGCAAGTACTCCTGTATCTGGCACAGTTTGCTCTCAATTTGCTTCTTATCCGGAAATTTGGCGATATTCTCGCATTTGCTCAAACTAGACGAATTCCACCGAGACGGTGGATGACTATTCGTTGGCGTGCTTAAAGCACTATTTGCTGTAAAGCCCGATTGCTCGATAAGCAATTGAAACACGAGTAAATTGATCGTTCTTACATGAATGTGTCCCATTTTGACGTAAACCGTTGGATTGTTCCTGATTTGTGCAGTCCATCGTTGGATAGAATGGTAAGTTTTTGCTGTGATGCTGCCTGTTGCATTCGGGAGACTCATGCCCATTACCACCGCCGTTGCCCTAAAACCGAACCAACAAGTAGTGAATGATTATAACATGGACATGATGAACACGTGCATTATTTTTAGTCACTGGCAAGTTGAACGTATTTTTAACGAATCTAAATATAAATTGCTCACAAGGTTGTTGGAGACCAAGTTGCTGCGTCGTTCTGTGCTACTTGCGTTATTATTGCGCTGTTTCACTTTTGGAATCGTGCCTGTGCTTTTCGACGACGCCATGTACAACTTTATATTTTCATTAGGCATATTTTCACTGTCTTGGAGACTACGACTTAAGCCTATTTATGCTAGTATTTATCAAAGTATTTATGCAACATCGAATAACTACTTAACCTAACTCTTTCTGTCTGTGCCTGTCGAGGTGCCTGCTCTGGTGCCTGTGATGTAGTGTGACTGACAAAAATGCTCTGCATTTATATTATCGATTGTAGGAATATCTAATGAATTGTAGACAATCGTATATTATAATTATTGCATTTTTGGGGCCAATATTTGACAGCGAGAGACGGGGCGAAGCAAAGTAATAAAACTGGGATAAAATAAAAACAAACGGTTATACAACCATTGAAACAAGTAACGGTTGCCGGGTTGCCTAACACAAGGAAATCACGAGCAATCTCCCGAGCATTTCGCGAGCAATTAATTCACTATTCTTCCGAGAATAGAGATATTAAGATATTTAACAGCACCAACTAATTCCAAGATTTAATTTCGGACTTGGAGCGAGACTTGGAGTTTATTTTCGAGCTCGTTTTCGAATCACTTTATTTTACTCGATTTTCCTCGGATTTTACAGAGTTACCTCGCGAGCGAGCATTTTTACTTAAGTATAGGCAACACCACGTACAAGAAGACACCTCATTCTTTTGACATTTCCAAATACCTGGAGACACGACGTTTTTTCATGTTTCCACGTACGTTTATAAAGTTTGTTTCTAATCTCGTTGCAAATTAATATATTTCCATTGAACATACCTATGATTTAATGCATTCGAACGTAGTAACTAAAGCCTAATACTTCCTGCTCGAATCGAAGAAATTTGTTCTGTGTCGAAATGTCGCAATTTGAAGATCTGGACCCGACAGTACAAAATATTATTGAACAGAAAACATTGAAATGGATATTTGTAGGCGGAAAAGGTGGAGTTGGAAAAACAACATGCAGGTTAGTAAACACTAATTTGCCATTTGTGTACACATCCATAATGGTTGGTTTGGTTCATCAGTTCCAGTTTGGCTGTGCAGTTAGCAAGAGTACGTGAATCAGTCCTGATCATCTCGACGGATCCAGCCCACAATATATCCGATGCATTCGATCAAAAGTTTTCCAAGATACCGACAAAAATTAAGGGTTTCAATAATTTGTACGCGATGGAAATCGATCCGAATGTGGGAATGAACGAATTGCCGGAAGAGTACTTCGACGGCGACCAAGACGCGATGCGAATGAGCAAAGGTGTGATACAAGAGATTGTGGGCGCTTTTCCTGGAATTGACGAGGCAATGAGTTACGCGGAGGTGATGAAGCTAGTCAAGAGCATGAACTTCTCAGTCGTCGTGTTTGATACGGCGCCAACAGGACATACGCTACGATTGCTATCCTTTCCGCAAGTTGTGGAGAAGGGTTTGGGTAAATTGTTGCGATTAAAGTTGAAAATGACGCCACTCATTTCGCAGTTCAGCAGCCTCTTTGGTGCTACCGACTTTAACGCCGAAACACTCTCCTCGAAACTAGAGGAAATGCTAACGATAATCAAACAGGTGAATGAACAATTCCGTAATCCGGATCAAACGACGTTTGTATGCGTTTGCATTGCGGAGTTTCTATCCCTCTACGAAACCGAACGACTCGTGCAAGAATTGACCAAGTACAAAATCGATACGCACAATATTATCGTCAATCAGCTCTTGTTTCGAGGCAAAGATGATGCTGGCTGTAAAATGTGCGAGGCGCGATTCAAAATACAGAGCAAATATCTGGAGCAGATCACCGACTTATACGAGGATTTTCATGTGACGAAACTTCCTTTGCTGGAGAAGGAGGTGCGTGGGACGGATAGTGTCAAAGCGTTCTCAGAAAATTTAATCCATCCTTATAATTCCGCTAATTGATGATCGCTTACTGTGTACGCACGCCTCTTATTTAGACTAACACATGCATTGTCTCTTGAAGAAGATTAATTATATAAGTGATGCACGGGGGGGGGGGGGGGGGGGGGGGGACTGGGGCGTGTTAACTGCGGGGGGCAAGTCTGTTTGACGGATGGGG
>JARJEB010023934.1:0-24510 GCA_030264535.1 Liometoxenus newtonarum
ACACGCCGAAGGTCACCAAACGAGGCCTGTCGAAATTTAAAATAAAAGACAGTATTAAGTTAGTATTTATTCTGTGGCATAACTCAACTAATAAGTCTTTTTAATCTCAAAAATCGTAACGATTTCACTTATCTGAGATACAAAATGCATAAGAAGAACTGAATACCCAACAGTTTAGTAGAGTAAGATGAAGATGTACTGTCAAATCAGCTCTTCATGATAATTCTGTGGCCGGCTAGTGATATGCCCTGCCCTGGTTGCGCTATGTTCGTCCTCGGCTCGGTCTGTTCAGGATGAGAAACAGTTTCTTGCCAAAACCCCAATCTGAACTTTGGCTCAAGCCAGCTCAAAATGAGTTTGTAAAAAGAAGACGGTTATTGTCGCACTTATAAAGGCATTTAACGATGAAAACTAATCGGATCACTTGGATCACCTGGGTGCGTTCCTTTCACAAGCTGTAAACGCTCACGAATATACACTGTGTAACGATACCGGAACCCACCCACGGGAGCACGTGATTCTCCACGAATCAAGGAAAAATAAGACTAATTTTTTTCATGATCACCTTACTTTCCTATACCTACATGCTACATACCTTCGGTATGTGGCCGGAAAGTAAAAAAGCAAAACCGAATCTACTGGTGTTGTTTTAAAGGTGTGAATAGATAGATATAAGTACATTTCGAGCAAATTTGTATTTTACTGACAATAAAAATAAAATTAATATGCTCATTATTTTCCATATGTGCGAATATGTCACTCGGTGTCATATTCAAAAATAGCTCTAACTTATTTTTACATTTTTACTTCTAAAAAAGTGAATATTGTAGTTTTCTTTAAAATTAATTAATTAATTAATTAATTCTTTATTAATTCATTTTTTCTCTTTAGTACTATTCAAGTTTCAATCTTCGGTTTGGGTTTACGTGACCAATGTGACTTTTTCAAATGTTGTTTCAAAGATTGTGATGATTTGTAACTGTGGAAACAATGTAGACATTTAATGAATTCCCTTGTGAGAATTTCTTTTCCTAGATGATTCGTAGTTGTGTAATGCTGGTACAAATGTGCAGTTAAATCGTCAACATTATTCAAAATATTGTCGCACAAATGACATTGGTATTGATTCATATGTTTATTTAAGTGCTTATCAAGAGCTTCCAACGAATCGTGTCGTTTAGAACAAACACCGCATATACCTTTTCCAGTGCCATTATGTATCGCCAGTTGATGTGTTTTCAATTCATCTATGTCGTTCCAAGTTGATCCACAAATCTGACATTTTGCGACACAATGAGTTTTAATGTGTAAAGAGAGAAATGCTGGATCCTCGAAGATATCATTGCAATAATGACAAATGTACTCCAGGCATTTTAAATGAACATTATTAACATGCCGTCGCATTTCATATTTGCGTCCGAAAGTTTTACCACAATAAATACAATAAGTCCTGTTTGATTGTTTATTCTCACATTTGGACATTAACGACGAAAGTGTTAGGTTTATATTTGCCAATCTATAAATAATATAAACAAGATAAAACCCGTAATTACATTCCATTGCTTTTGCTGTACGCACTATGTGCATATTTAAATATTGTTTCAGTGAATAATCCGACATGCTTGGGTAATGGTAAATGAGAAACATTTTCACACAAAGTTGGTGGAATGATGAGCTGTTACAAGCATAGTTAGGAATTCGTGAATATGTGGTTGCCTAAGTTTATTAATCACATAGTTTTCGAGGTGGCTTTGATCATTTGCGAAGTCTCAGTCTACTTGATACAAAATAATATGTTAAAACTTACTTGATAGGTTTAAGATCAGACTTATCATCTTCCGAATCCTCTGTAGTTAATTTATAATCGTCAGTTGTATTTGTAACAGTTTTATGTTTAAATATCTTGTTCCATTTAAGGCTGTTTCGTTTTTCATGCAACTTCCGATGTAACAACATATACGAATGTGTCGAAAAGTATTTGTTACATATATCGCATTGGGCATTCTTCTCGCCTTTAATAAAATGCTTTTTGGGCGAAAAGGTTTTATCCTCACTTTTATGTGACTTAGCATGGTGTCGTATTAAACCCAATTCGGTGGAAAAACTTTTCTTACATAGGGTGCAACTTATTGCTTCATCGCCTTCCGGTTCTTTTTCACTTATTTTCTTAATATTTGGCAAGTGATCGCGATTTATATTATAAAGGTGAATTAAATCATTACTAACATTAATATGGTTCAATAATTCAGTAATTTTCGGATTGTTTGTCTTAAAATCTTTAAGTGTGATTGTAACGTTGCTATCCAAATCAATCGGATGACGATTATTCGCATGTGCTCTGTATGAACTACGCGATGCAAACTCCATTTCGCATTCTTCACATTTGTACGGATATTGTGCATTGTGCAAGTTTAAAATGTGTTGATGCAATATCTGATTAGTTTCAAATTGTGTACAACATTTATCACAATAATATCTTTCAGATTTATCTAGTACTTGCGACAAAAAATGTCCAGAATTAAAAAAATCCACTTTTTCTACATCTGAATACTCTCCATCCTCAACAATATTATCATCATTACCAAGAAAATCACTTTCATTTCGATTTGAATTATCATTATCATTCATAACTTCATCAACAGTGTCATAATCCAATGGATCAATTTCAATACTCATTTCCTCTTTGTAAGTGGAATTAATTATTTTATTAATATCATCGTTGTTTTCTATTTTGATTGATTTGTTATCCACGTTTGTTGATATATTTGGGGCAATATGAATAAGTTGCGGGATCACCACATCAGTTTTACCATCAAAATTTGCTATTTGTTGACATTGCGGCAATAAATTTAACACAACATTCTGAAAGCTTGTATTCTGATTTGTTAATATGATTTTTGTAATTGGAGGAAATGCATTTGTTCCATTAGTCTTGTTGTTTTGTAAACTCAAGTAATTCAGCATAGGTGATTCAGCTTGCTTCTCTTGTTCCATTTGTACTGTTTTTAATTGTAAATTAATAGTTTTAGCACTTTGTAAACATTTTTCTTTAAAGTCGTACGCTTTATTCAGTTTCTTAATACATTTTCCACAAATCATCAGCTTTTTGTATTCCGCCCAATCCTAAAACATTATTCTGTAAGTTATTGTTTATTTTTAACATTTTAACAAAACATTATCCAAGAAAAAAATGTTGTTTTTGGCTTTGTTCGTTTAGATCAAAGGGCCGAATGTGCAAATGATAATCGAAGAAATTATGTATTAATATATTGATATGACCTACCACTTCCGAAACACAACTTCTTAGCTTTTCCATTAGTCCAACGTTTGTTTCATCCTTCAACATCAAGTCCTTAAGGGGATGTTTATTAACGAGGCAAATATAGCAAAATGCCATTGTATATTTCGAGATTGCCTTGCCTATGCAATCACAACTATTGTCACATTCAAACACTCTTCGAAAACTTATGATAGTTCATGAATTTATTTCTGTTTATAGTTCTATTCTATTTAGCGGCCATTTTAAAGGTTGACTTATTCATTTATTTCGCTTTTGTTTTATATACATATCAAAAGATCATAACATAACCTGCATACTGCACTTTTGTTATCGTTTTTGTTTTGTTTCGGGTTTCGGGTTATTCGGCGTTCGCTTGCGTTGAGGTTGAGTGTCAGAAATGCAGGGAGCATTGACTTGGGTTGCGTTCATGTACAGAGTCGAGTTAACTCGATCGGGTAAATATATTTACTCTGACCGTTCTGTTTAGGTTCACGAGTTAAATCATTAAACTCAACGCGAAGCGTTCACTATCGCAGTTTCTAATAGCGTTTTCGAGTGGCAGAACTAGTTTAACACTGGTGCAATTTTTGTATTCCAATGGCATTTTCAGTGCAGAATTTTGTTTTCTAATGGGAAACCTGGTGCAATAAAAATGCACCAGTGTAAAAAAATCTGCACGAGCTCTACGAGCCGGGTTCAGTTCCAGTGTAATTTATTGTGGTTATGTTAATCAATTTATGATGGATTCCAGAGTTGATTTGTTAGCCGAACTTTTATTTCCAGTTCTTCATCAAGTGATGAAGTGAAGTGATGAAATATAAATGATTCTTTATGCATATCTGGACAGTTATGACTGGCTTACATGCTACCTTTCCATTTTCTTGTGTTAACTCGTCGTTAAGATGTACAGATCAAAATTTTCAAATGAGTTTTCAAATTTCAAATGTTCAAACAATCTTTAATAGGTTATGTTCTAAACGATTTTTAAAATGTGTGTTCCAATGAGGCTACACTGGTGTAGTTTTCTCTGATGAACCCGTGTAACCCGAGATCTGCACGAGTGTTGCCACTGGAAAACGCTGTCATCCAGAGTTCTGGATTTTGTAAAGAACACGAACGCAAAAATCTAACCAAAAATATAATTTTTTTATAAACTTTGATTAAATTTAATTATAATCAGAATGCTGTTAAATATCATCTAATTTACTCGTCCTCATACACGGAAAAACAGTTCAGTCCTGGCCTTCGGGATTTCCGGAGCGTGTGAGCAGATTTGTGGCCTGTTCAGGCGGCTGGATGAGAATTGAAAACTATTATGATTATTATGAATAACTGAACAGTCCGTCACGTCAGTCCCGGACTGAACAGGCCGAGCGGAGCGTGTCTGATCAGTTCAGTTTGAATAGAGACCGCCACGCATTCCCGAAGACCAGAACTGAACAACTTTTCCTCAGAGGATTTGCGGAACGTGCACGATTGAGTCTGGAAATCCGGAAAACAGGCCGGATCAGGTTTTCCTCTGAGGATTTCCGAAGCGTATATGGCGGCTTAACTCAACTCTAACTGAATGTAACCTTGAAATGTTTCGACCAATCATAGAATGTGCGCCAACATGTTCATTCTGAATTTAACCATTTCAAATCTCTTTATTGTTGATAGAACAAATCAGGTGGTGGAATACCACCACCACCCATACCAGAAGAAGAGAGAAAAGGCATTGGTAAAAAAAGAATGGAAGAACCAGAATATGAAGTAATTGATTTCGGACAACAATATTGCAATGCGCCGCCGCTTCCAAAGAAAACTACTGGCCGTATGTAGATATTGAATTATAATATTTATTAACACTTATCTTATAAAATGACCTGGTGTGTACTTCTTGGTTTTTCTTAGAAAATTTAAAGAACGATGGGAAACATTGTGAATTATGTGGTTCATCAGTCCCGTCAGTTCGATGCGAACATTGCCAACAAATCTTTTGTCTATCCTGCGATGATATGTATCACAGACATCCCAAAAGGACTGCACACATTAGGAGAGTACGTACCGTACCATCATATTTCGGAGGGTCCCGAAAAATGATCTTTCCTTATTGTATGTTATAGGCGTTAGATTTTCGTCAACAATCCCGTCCACCTCTTCCTCCAAAGGGTGAGCCTCCAACGCCGCCTCCGGTGCCACCACCACGTCGTCGTCGCTCTGGTTCTGTTGGACCGTCACCTTGTCCATCACCAACACCACAACGCTCTCAGGTAGGGCATTTTTGTTGCTTCCAGCACTAGTATTTGTGCGCCGAGCGCATATTAGACGAGAATATTTATAGTGATTGCGCGCTAATTAAAAGCACCCTGTGATTATTAAACACAACAAACAAAACTCATTTAAAACCTTATAACAATATCAATGTATATACATAATTATTATTAATATGATCTAAGTATATGAGTTAATTAATAATAAATGATTTCTGTGCTCGTGCGCTTTTTGTATTTAAATTAAGCACACAAATATGACATTAGTGGCAGACACCAATCTTCACTGGCAAGATTGGCTAAAAATGAATGATAAGGGATTTGTTACGAAAGGTACAAGAAGGAAAGTTTCTTTTAGATGATGGGAATGATGGCAGGCGGCATGGCTACGTTACCAAGGAGAGATACATCATTAATGGGAAGCAATTGGAAAGATAAAATGGGAAATAGTTTTAAAAGTTTGGTCAAGAGGCCATTGCCACCTACACCAAGTATATTTAGAAATTTTTTTGATATAGGACAATTTTATTTAACGTCATCAATAATTGTAGATAGCGGAGGTCCAGGTTCCATTCGAGATTTACCAAGTCCATCTTTGCAGCAACGATATAAGAAACATCAAGATTTCATGAGAGGAACTACACCTAATTTACCATCAACGGTTTCCAGCGAGCCAAAGGTATCTGAAATTAAAAAGCTATTTAATAGCAATGGCTAAGTAAAGCGGGTACGGAGCCAAATTCCCATGTAATGTAAAAGGCCTAAAATCATGTTAAAAGTGGTGGGGGTAAGAGTAGGGCTAAAATCGAGCGCTCTGTTTGGTTGCACGTTGAAGTGGTGGGAAATTCAAAATTTTGAATTTAAAACAAGAAAGCAACAATAAACCGACATCTAAAACAACAAGAAAAACAACATAGAGACAACTAAAGGCAACAAAAAAACAACAATCAAACAACTAAAGACAACAATCAAACAATAGCAAACAATAATAAGACAACAATCAAACAACCCTACACTCAAAATTTTGAATTTCCCGCCACTTCCACCAATCAGAGCGCTCGATTTTATTCTCACTCTTACCCCCACCACTTTTCACGCGATTTTAGGCCCATTTAAAATTACATGGGATTTTGGCTCCGTACCCGCTTTATTTAGCTACCTATCGTATAGGGCAGAGATTCGCAAACATTTGCCGACCGAGATCCACTTTTGAAAATTATCATTTTTCGCGACCCATTCGCTTAAAATTCATAGTTTAGTTGCGTTTATGTCGCGACGTACTTCAACAACATTCATTTTTTAAGAATATTTGCGACCTCCCTAAAATCGGCTTGCGATCCACCGATGACTTTGAGAACCCTCAAGTATAGGGTATAATACGGCACAATTACGAATTTTTGTTGTAGAATTTTGATCGTTGGACCAATAATGAAGAGAATTGGTCACCTGCAAGAGCTCGGGCTGGAAGCGTGATAGAACCAAGGCCCATTCGTAAATTAAGCAATACTTCAATGCCTGGACAACAATCAACTTGTCATAGCAGTTCAGTGTTTGATTTGACTAATACTTCATCAAGTCCGGCCGGTTTCCAACCTATGCATCAGGTACACAACCATAACCATAACAATTGCATAATGAATGTCAGTTTGTTTCGAGCACATTTGTCATCATTTCAGTGTATTGATTACATTCTGTGACAAATTACCTGTGTCA
Organism: Liometoxenus newtonarum; assembly: GCA_030264535.1. NCBI lineage: Eukaryota > Metazoa > Arthropoda > Insecta > Coleoptera > Staphylinidae > Liometoxenus > Liometoxenus newtonarum. The sequence goes on from JARJEB010023934.1 coordinate 7,246, forward strand.
AAATTGTCCGTATAATAATGAATAATTATAATCAAAATCAGGTTCATTCGATGGCACAATTGAATTGTCCTTCCTGTCTTCATCATGGTCATCCTGGGCAGTGGGCGGATCCATGGATGCATCAGCATAGTCAACACCATAGCAGTAACCTAAGTTTGAACATGCTGGGCATGTATCCCCATCAACATGCACCGCAAGCTGCATGGATGCCTGGACCATGGATGGCTCCTCATCATCAGCATCATATGTACCCTGTACCAATGGTACCACCACATGCACCTCAATCAAGACCAGAATCACCGGCACCAAGTGTCCAGAGCAGAAAATCATATGCAACAAGTAAGAAATCAAGAAGCAAATACAGGCGAGACATGTCAACGAGTGAAGAATCTGATCAAGAATTAGATGATTCAATCGAAGATCATCATTCCGTATTTAGCGAATCGCGTCGTAGTCGTGTAAATCACAAACGTTCAAATCAATCATTGCCGAAAGAGTTGCAAAGACGAAATACAATCGATGGCCGTACAAGTGTCTCAAGAAGTGTAACAAGTCGAAAGTCCAGGAGTAAGCCGAGAAGTCCATCTTTGAGTTCTGAACGGGAAATGGATAATCTTGAACATATTGAGAAAACTGGTTGGGAATGTATCCATTGTACATACATCAATGAGGCTGAAACGAAAGTGTGTCTCGTTTGCTGCAAAACTAAAGATTTGCCACCAGAAACCGAAGGACCCGAAATCGAAGTAGAAGTTAAGGAAATAACCCATCCGAAAATCAACAGCAGCGATTTTAGTGAAACCGAGTCCGTTCAGAATCGCTTAGAAAAACTACAAATGCGTCGACAAAGTCTCACAGAACAAGGAAACCAAATCCAAGAAGACAAGAAAAAAGGTAGGAGTCGGAAAATATCGTTTTGGCCGGGTACAAAATTTATGACGACAAATAAAATAACCCATTAGTAAACATGTTCAAGCTAAACATAAGTTTCAAAACTATACAATATTATGTGTGTACCTACCTAATATATGTTAAATGTGTCAATGTGTGTGATGAGTGTTGTTAAATGTCTATATTCCAAGGATATATATAATAATAGTTTTTAAAAATTGTTGCAGAAGATATTGAAGAAGTTGTTAATCCAGTGGCTTCGTCAACAGAAATAAAAAAAGAAAGTGATTATAGTGTTGTTAATAAAAAGAAGAAATCTTGCAGTGTCGGGACATCGACTCCTAAAAGTGAAACAATTTTGAAAAGTGCAACTTCTGAAAATAATGTGGAAAAAGAAATTGATAAACGCAACAACGTAACTGAATCGGTATCAACTTCAACATGCACCGAAAACTCATCAATGGAAACAACCGCCGAAATTAAAACAAGCACGACGACAGAAACTGAGAAAAAAGCTACTACAATAAGTACTGGTACATCACCACCACCACAGGAAATGTCCACACAAGTACGACCAAAAAATCTGCTCTAAATGCCACCATTTGAAAAAGTTTAATCATTTTTTTTTTCATTATAGACTTACGAAGATGTTCAAGTGTTAACTGCAGAAAATAATAAAAAGTCGTTACGAACGGATTGCAAATCCAGACGATTCAAACCGAATCGTCGTCATGAATTGCAACGGTCAAATTCATTGCATAACACTTTAACTCCTAGTGATGATTGGAGTTTGTCACGGTCACTTAGCAAACATTCATTGATGTCCACAGATGATTATCAGGTATTTGTTTAAAATTATAGGCGCCGGGTTTTTAAAATCTTCATGGGTGCCCGCCAGCGAATCGAGTTAAATTCCGTCAAAAGTGGAAATTTAGTTTGGCAATTCACCTAACTTTATATAATGCCAGACGGCCGGGTAACCCGGGTCTACTCTAAGTCAACGACTCCACTGCCATGCTAATTCACATTCAACGAATAACAAAATACAATTTCTTAAAATATGATTTTGAATTCAAAATTGGGCAACAAGCTCAAGGGTGCTCCGCACCCGAGCACCGAGCACTTACGGAGTCGGCGCCTATTTTTAAAATAATTTAAATATCATTTCAAGAATTAAGACATCTTTGCAGAGCTTACCTGGAAGTCCCCGGGACCAAAGTCCTGAGCCATTTGAATTCGACGAATCGATAAGGTCCTCGAAAACATCCCAGCATGGAGCAGGTAGTAGCATGGGTCAACGCAGTTACTACAGTATATTGGATTTGAGAAGACCCGAATTGTATCAGAATCAGCGAAGACAAAGCCATGACTATGGATATAGGGTACATTGAGAATGCTTAAAAAATAATGAGTTTCTAAACATACTTATAATTGCCTAATGTTACATAAGGTTTTAATTGAGTTCCTAGTGTTTAATGTATCTTCCTCTTAATCTATCTCATGGCCTCCACATCCTAACGTGGGCCTCCAAGCCTGACGTGCCCCCCTATAGAATTCTAGTGCTGACCTAGACACGACGCGCCACGCCCCTCAAGTCCCGGGCCCCCTGGCTAGAGTCCTGTCAGCCACCACCATGTGGGGGCCATGATCTATCTAATAATTCTACATGTTTAATTATCCATAATTGCAGAATACGCCTCCAGTGCTTCAACGCAAAGAAGATTATTTCGATTCAGTAAAAAATCAAGGTTTGGAACTTGTAAAACTATTACGAGAAGCCGAAATGCACAAGTATACCGCTGACGAAGTACAAGCCGCTTTAGCCCATTGTAAAGATGATAATCCTATTGACTGGTTAAAGCAAAATTGGGATGCCACAATTACAAGCGTGCAGACTTTGGCAACTCAATTAGGAAGAGAAGGACCTATAAATATTATCGGTACTGTCTCAGAAAATGAAGCCAGAGATGCGTTGAGAAAACATAGGGGAAACGTATGGGATGCCGTACATGAATGCGTTGGTCAAAGACAACGAAAGGTACCTACATAAATATAAAAATTCTCAAGGTGTAATTGCCGTAGATACTAAATTTACATATCTAAATTACAGTTTGGCGAATTGGCATCCCGTGGTGACTTTACCCGCGAAGACATTGTGACGGTATTGACCGCCCATCATGGGAACATTGAAGCTGCATATTTAGAATTGAGTAAGATGCAATTGAAACCATTTTTGATGCGTATATGGGGGCCACCGTCAATTGGCACTGAAAACGAGGCTGGCAATATAGGCGTTGCACCAATTAATTCTGCTGAGCTGTATGAACAAGCAGTTTCCGCTAGCACTTTAAAGGGGGAAGGTTGGTATCTGAAATTTTACTATTTATTTGCAAATCATTTTTTTCTATGTCTTTATAAATGTTGCAGAGGTAGTAAGTAAAAGTGATGGGATTACAACGATTCCATCACAAGCAAAAGAAAAGCCAAATACTGAAATTCAAGCGGTGAGTACACAACCTCAAAATGTCCCTCAACCGCCTGCTATTAATGACAATCAAGAAAATGCATTTCGTGATTATGTGCAAACTGTTGCACAATCATATTTTCAACAACAAGGGTTTTCAGTTAATGATCCCATACCTGCAGAACCAGTTAGTACACTTAGACAATCGTCCCTGATAGAAACAGGAAAGCCACAACAACTTCAGTTACAAGAAGAACAGCAACTTCATCCACTGCTGCAACAACGAGAGCTTGACCAACAACACGAACAGGTGAAACTACAAGCAGAAAGGCAACTGCAACCACAAAAAGACCTGAAATTGCAACAACAACAAATAATGCAACAGCATCAACAAGATAAAGTAATATTAGAACAAGAACAGCAGCATGTACAATATTTGAAACAACATCAGGAACAGCAACAGCAAATACAACAGTTGCAAGACCAATTGCAACAGCTTCAACAACAGCAAATACTAAATCATGAAAAAATTCCAGAACAAACATTTCAACAAGAAGAATTGGAAGTCAATAATTTGCAACTGCGAGAAAAACCGCAACAAATAGGTTATGAAGAAGTAACACCTCCATTTGAGCATGTAAATGAAGTTGCTGCGAATGAAGAATTTACTAACAGCGGAGTGAATTTAGACGCTGTTCCGCAACAAATTCAAAATGATCTTAATAATATATTAATCGCGGAAATATTAAACGAAATACAGTCGGCTGGTTCTAGCAGTAACAATGCTGCTACAGATCAAAATCCAAATGCCAAAAAGACTTGTAAAACCAATGAAATGTCCAAGATTCCAAAGAAGTCTAAAGCAAATATTGTAACTGTAACATTTCCAAATCCAGCAAGAGCCACAGTAATGGCAATAGCGACAACAATTCCTGATATTGTTCCCACAGAAACCTTGACTGACGTGTCAACATCAACTACCACTTTCAATTTTATTCCTTCTACCAGTATTGAGGACAAAATTGCTTCCTCGTCTCCACTGAGTCAATTGGTCGCTCCAGTTCACAATGTAAGTACACAACAATCATCTGCTTCTGCTTCTGAGACTTCTTCATCACCATCTTCATCGCTCAAAATGTCCCAACCATTATCGTCTATGCAAAACCCAAATATTACAAATATATCTGAATCGGAAACACAAAATTGTGCAAACAAAAAGCGAGGAGAAATACCGAAAATTGAAAATGAACGTACTGATAGTTTGGAAAAAAGTAGTACGGTTATTCGTGTGACAACAAAAGGAAATTTAGTGTACCAACTGAAAGATGAGCACGACCAGGATAGTGAGGATGAAGAGGATACAAGTGAGGATGAAAGCACATCATCAAGTTCGGAAACTGAGGAGCAATTTCTCGATGCCAATGATATTAGCGAAGTGTCTTCTTCGACTCATCAAATCGGATTAAATGATGTTAACAATAATAGTGGAACGAATAAAGTTAGTACTATGCATATTATTTTGAACAATAACTCAAAAAATGACAAAGAAGTAAGACCGAAGTTGGAAAAACATGAAATCATAATTCATGTATCAAATTTAACAAAGAAATTTAACATGGACATACAAGATGTACAAATTCAACCGCAAAGAGCTACTTACCAAGGACAAATTGGCGAAGATTTCATGGAAATTGAACATATTTTAGCCATGGAAGAATATACTAGTAAAAACTTAGAAGAAAAAAGTATAATTTATGATGTAATCAATGATTCGGTTAATAATGTAGCCAATATTTCGGTTGCGAATGTTCAAGAAGCAGTAACAATCGAAGCAGTTCAGTTACCTGCTGAACCATCCCAATTATTAGAAAACGCTCAAGGGTTTGAAGGAAATGCCCAATCAGAAGTTGCCGAGTCGGATGTAGTAGAAGCTGATAGAACATTTCTGCCTTTAGAAGAAATCTTTGTTCATCCGGAAAGAACAATAACAAATATAATTGAAAATATTGTTGAAAACCAATCCGAAGAAACCCGAACGGCAACAGGTGTTGAAGTACCATTAGCAGCAATTGATAATCAAAGTAAAATGGTAAATAATTCCATGGCAAAAGTTAAAAAAGGTAAAAAATCTACGAAGAAACCAAAGATTGGCAATATAGTCGAAGTTCCACAAAAAAATCAAGAAATTCCAGTAGTAAATTCGTCCGAGTTGCTACAGAATGAGCAAGGACCAGAAACTAATTCTGTTGATTACCAACTTTTAACACAGGCACATCAAGAGGGAATTGTTGAATCGAAAGAATTTATGGAGAATGAATCAATTTTAAGTTTAACAGAAACAAATTCTACAAACCAGTCACAAATTGAAGAAACACTGAATTTGCCACTTAAACGGGAAACAGCTGGAGGAGAAATTTCTGATCAAGCAGAAACCGCAGTAGCATCTGCAGCCCAAGAAGTAATCAATAATGATAATTCAATTCCTACAGGTACAAAACTAGAGCAAACTAATGGAAATCACAAAAAGAAGAGTAGGAAGATCAAACAAAAGGCACCAGGTATTCCCAAATCTGCAACTTCCATTCCAAATACCAGGGCATCTACAAGCGTAACTTCTGTGACTTCAGTATCCAAGCTACCAGAATCTGAACAAACACAACAAGATATTCAATCACAGCAAGAAACTGCTAATGCTCCAACCTGCCAGGAACCATTGAAGGTTTCAACAACTGTACAAATGGCCCAAAATGGGCAACAGAATATTCAACAGCAATATATAGCAATAAAGAAACCTTCTAGAATTCCAATATCAAGACAAATGTCTCTTAAGAGTGATAGTCAAAGTTCAAGCAAATCTCCATCATTATCGCCCATAAAACAACAATCCCCAGTCAAAGAAATGAAACAAAAAGATAAGGTCCCTGCAGCAGAGGCTTCATCCGAACAAGTTTCAAAACCGCAACAGCAGTCAACAGAGAAAAGCAATATTGAGGAAAATAATTTGATAATACAAGAGAAGTTAAAAACATCGTTGGAAAAATTTACAGATCAAAAAGATGTAACCGCTAAGCAAACACCTATTATTAAAAATCCAGGAATGAACGCAAAATCTGCAGCATCTTCATCATTGGAGACAAATACATCTTCAGCTGAGGAGGATCTTCATATTGAACCTACAAAAACATCAAAACTAAAAATTACAAAACCAACTACTCTTATGAATAAAGCCCGAAAGTTTGTACAAGTTGCTAAGGATCTTTTACATGCATCATCATCATCATCTTCGTCGTTTGAAGAAGAAGGAGAAGTGGAAGATACCCAAAATAAAGTGGTCCTTAATGATGTTGAAAACAATGGTAGTATTGATAAAAATTTCTTGAAAGAACCGTCACCTTCCAAAGCAATTAGGAAGGGTAATTCATTGGATTCAAATGCAAGCTCTTCAAGGCAACAATCTTATACTAAATCACTAGATAACGATAGTGATTCTTCCGTATCCGAAAGTAATTTAGACGAGTTGATATCAGACTCAGGGAGTGAATACGACGATCTCGATGTTGAGGAACAAAGAGATATTATGGACGCTAAATTGGAAGAACTAGCTGAAAAAATGGATCGTCTCACAGAAGAAATTATTGTCAGTAATTTGGATTTGTTAGAGTCGGATGAAGGAAGCGAAGAAGAATCAGAATATGGAGTTGATGAAGTAATTGATGATGACGAGGATGGTGATAGCATGGAAATCGAAGAACATAATAACCATCATCAACTTCATGAAGAAGAATATAGTAGCGATGTGGAGGAATTTGAAGACGATCCGAAATTGATCTTCACAGAACAACTAACAACAAATCTAAACGTGGAAGTAAAGCAACCTACCGACCTGGAAGTGATGGAGGTAAATCTGTCGCAAATACCTAGGTGCCCGGTCTTCCCAAATGTTTACACGTTTTCTTCCAATATCATCTTCTACATAGATTTCGCCAGATGTTAGGCTTAAATTATTATTTTTCATATTTTTTTCAGAGACAGGCACGTCGTTTGTTGGCCGAAGGACAGGTACAGAGTTATCAACAAGCAGAGTTAGCGGTTAGTTTGATTTCGCTGAAGTTTACTGCTGAAGAAGCGTTGGAAGCTGTCAAGGATTGTAATACTTTGGATGCTGCGGTTGCTTTCTTGCAACAGGAATGTGAATTATGCGCTGGCAAATATGCAATGAATCAGGTATCATGAGAGGAAACAACACAAAGCCAAAACAAATTCATTTATGTCAATTCCGAATTAAACTAATTAATATTTATCTTAATGTGTTTGTAGTAACTTCTATTAATATACCATCCACATGATTTCTTTGTTATTTACCAATTAATATTGTAATCTGCGTACACATTATTTACTAGAATTATTTAACTTTTATAACGAAAAATGTAGGAAAACCCAATTAATTAAGCGCTCTGCGTTAATTAAATCAATTGGTGGGATCAGCAGTCTTTAATTGGGTTTTCCTACATTATTCGTTATATCAACCTCCACACCTACATGGTTTCCTTACCAAATAACTTATATCCACGAATTAATTGACAGCGAAAAAATGTTACAGGACCAACAGACCGCAATGCAAGAAATTACTTTAAAAATGTAGAGAATATATTAATTATGTTGGTGTTTCAATAATTAAAATTGGTTTCTTCTTCAGATGGTCTCAATGCTAAGATGTACGCATACATGTTGCCGCGAATGTGCGCAAAATTATTTCACCATTCAAATTACGGATCGTAATATTATGGATTGCATTTGTCCGTTCTGTAAGCATCCGGAATTGTACAGCATTGAAATCAGCGAAGATGACGTTTCCGATTATTTCGCTAATTTGGATATACTATTAAAAGGCATTTTGGGTGAAGATGTGCACGAATTATTTCAACGCAAACTCAGGGATAGAACATTAATGCAGGATCCCAATTTTAAATGGTGTGTCCAGGTAAAATCACAATCTTTTTGAATTTGTTTTCATTTTAGAATTATCTGAAAAACTAATGAAATTTATAGTGTTCAAGTGGATTTATTGCAAATCCGCGTCAAAAACGTTTTGTTTGTCCTGATTGCCGAAGCGTAACATGTGCGCATTGTCGAAGGCCCGTAAGTATTTAATATACCTATATAAGTTTAGTAGAAGAGATTAGCCGGTTCTGGGCCAGCCTGTAGATGGAGATTTACCATGGAAGGCTCTATGTATTTCTTATGGAAGGCTAGCTGTATGTATTTCTTATGGAAGGCTAGCTGTATGTATTTCTTATGGACGGCCGGCTGTATGCGGTTCTGGGCCAACCTGTAGATGGAGATTTACCATGGAAGGCTGTATGTATTTCTTATGGAAGGCTGGCTGTATGTATTTCTTATGGACGGCCGGCTGTATTCTGTATGAAATCAGATTACATATAGCCAACCGTCCATAAGAAATACATACAGCCTTCCAGTCTTCACCCTTCCATTTTAAATCTCCATCTGCAGGCTGGCCCAGAACCTGCTGATGCGGTCCTGCTTTTGCTAGTGTGCATAACATTTTGTATATTTTCTAAAACAATGCACTGCAGCCGTAACCGAAAAGCGTTTCTTATCTTTATGTCATCCATTCCACATACATATAAATGGACGACAATTCTAATGGCCATTAGTCTAGAGGGTACAAAGTAAACAAAAAATTAAGTATGTATATACAGAATATGTACTCGTACAGCTATACCAAACAAAGCAGTGCTTCGCTGCTACATTTTCTCATTGTCGCGTTGCTTTCTCTGCTCTTGTTGTTTGTTGTTTATGAAAAAATAAAACGTTTTTTTTTTATTATCGTTACGCGACTCTCGGACCGCGACGCTTTGGTTATAATTTGCGCAACGCGTCTGGATGTCTGCTCCAGAGCTATACGCGGAGTCACGCCTTATAAACTTGATGAAAACCTGCAGCAGAGCCAGAACAATCTACTCTCGAAGCAAAAGCATCACTCTAAACGTCATGGCGACAAAAATTCAAAATGAACATGACAAAAATAAAAAATTAATTAAACTAATGGCAAATATCAGTGCACTTTGCTAATTATTTGAATGTGGACTGATTTTAACAACATTCACGAATTTCTAGATATCTTGGTTTTTTTTCATTAGCAATCCCGCTCCCGCATCCAAGTTTCTCCAAATTTAGGCTGTTGAAATATTCAAAGTTTATTATCCATTTCAGTTAGTCTATACTTGCAGTGATGATAGCGTTGGCAATAAAATTAACCACGCAGTGCTAATTTTGCGGGAACGTGGAGACACAGTTCCTCCTTTCAATAATAAATACCCTTTCTTGCACACGTAGTAGACATTTCCTCTTTCACCAACACCCACATCCACTCGTTCACAATTCACATCGTTGAGTTGAAGTTCAATTCACTTGGAGAAACGACTCGTCTCTCGACGAAGGGTAATCAGAAAATTTATTCATTCGACGACTATACTAATGCCACCAATTTAAGACGTAACGAAAACCATGCCAAGCTGCCTATCATTTTGCTTGTTTTACAAGTGATATAACGAACAAATTCGCAGAACTCGGAAACGTTGCGAATTGCGAACTCATAATGTTTCAAGTCAACTCGGAGGTCTTGAGTATAATAATAGGAAAACGGGAAAACCATCGTCGTCATGTCACTTTACGCCGCCTAACATTATACTTGATACAGCGCTATGGTATGCTAAATAGCTTTAATTAATTGCAATGTCAATGTCGATGGTTTCGCATTAAAATTATTAGCATCGGCATTTCGTGTACGGTATACAGGGGTTAATTTCATTTCATTAAATGTAATTAAAATTAATCCAACGAAAGAGAAGAAGTTTTTTTTTTGGTTTCCAAATCTCAGACAACGTTCAAAGCAAACCTACACTGGATGTTGCAAAAAGTACGTTTATTAAAAAAAATTGTTTGATCTTAATAGGATTGATCGCATGGAACTTCATTATAATTCCTTGTTAACTAAATCTAAATATGGGGTGCATATATACTTTTGCGTTTCTTGTTAATTAACTAAGTACCTGATTTCAATTATTCAATGCTAATTGTTCGGCAACCTTCCAATGTTTTAGTGCCTCATTAGAAATTCATCTAATTAATTCTATGATTTTGGCTAATCTAAGTGAATATACTTTGACTATTTTGAATCAGTGAACATACCTACAGGCAAAGGCAAAAATAATTCAATTAAATATAGGAGAATATTTTTCCTCCGTTTTATTAAATAATTTAATTTTACTTAGGTATAATTGAAATTTTTTAAATATTTCACATGAGTGAAATTCTTTTCACCATCAATTTTGTTATTATTTTAAGTTGTAACACTTTGGCGCCCAACGTTGGGCGTCAATTTGTTGTGGATGTATGTCTCGAACCTAATATTAAAGTGGAGTGCGTTTACTTACTTCGAAACACCCAATTTCATAACCTCCGAGACACATATCCACAACAAAATTGAAAATTTCAATTCTTCTCTGTACTAATATCTCGATACTAAAATTTGGCAACAATTTATAGAACTATCAAAAGCCTTAAACAATTAGTTATAATTAAAGCTTTTTAAATATTTCAAATGAGTGAAATTTTTTTCACCTTCAATTTTGTTATTATTTGAAGATGTCACAATTTTGCGCCCAACGTGGGGCGCCAATGTGTTGTGGATGTGTGTCTCTAAGCTAATGTTAAAGTGGAGTGCGTTTATTTATTTCGAAACCCCCCAATTTCATAACCTTCGAGACACACATCCACAACAAATTGGCGGCCCACGTTGGGCACACATCAACGAGAAAGTTGAAAATTTTAATACTTCTCTGTACTAATATCTCGATACTAAAACTATCAAAAGCCTCATTCAATTCAATGTGTTACTGTAGTGGTTCAATTAGTAAATTAACATGTCCAATCAACCAAAACACTTCATCTAAAACCCAGCATTAAATACCTGCATTCATCTATCATAAAATTCACAAACGCGTTTTACCACATGGGCATGGACGGTTACCACGTTAGCCTTACCTATATATTCACTAATCTCATCTATCATAATTTATTTCGGGTTGCGCTCAAATTTTGTATTTAATTCTGAAAACAGTCAACTATTCATTAAATTATCTCAGCGAGCTTGTAATTATGAATCAGTTATATGCGATTATTCAGTTTAGTCGCACATTAGGTAATTAACTGACAGGGTAAGGGAGTGCAGAAGCATATACATATAGATTATTAAAGGATGATCACAGGACCTTTTGTTACTGAGAGTTTCTAGAATATTTAAGATCATTATGATGAACATAATTTCAATAATTAAGAGAATTTCCAAAAATAACTATTTTAAAAATAATTTATAATTTTTCGAACATTCTGTATATGGCTATTAAATATGCACCACTTAGATTATAATTTATGAATTTTACTAAAATATTTAATATCATAACGAATATTTCAACTTCTGGGTTCTATAAATGTAGAAGAGTTTCTCAAATGCCGAATGGAAAGAAAGTCCAGCTAAGGGTAATTTTTTTGGAACACACTGTATAGTAGTAGTAAAATATTAAATTGATGTTAATTATATTACATAATGTAATATAATAGGTATTCATGCAAAATGCATGCGCTTAATAACCCTCATTCAAAATAATTTAGGAACATCAATACTTGTAAAGTTGCCTGCTATTAGTAATAGTTCTTACTTTGTTCTGTACATTTCTGGTCTAGGCTCTTCCAACTCAAAATTATAACATATTATGACCCTTCGGACATGTAACTGTTATATACATACTATACAGTGTGTCTGAATTAAAATGGAACATAGGATTTAGTGTGTTACACGCTAAATTTTAAAATATTAAATGAAAAAATGAAGTTTCATTTGACATGTGCAATCTTGGTTGCCTATCTTGGTACCATATCTCATTCGCATACGATGTAATTACATGTACTAAATAAAATGGCACATAGGGTAATTACATGTAACACCCTAAACCCTATGTTTCGTTTTAGTTGAGACACCCTGTATATACCGTACCTACGCCACCGTAGTTCGCATATTTAGCTTAATTATTTCTAATATGGGCAATGGGAATTTGCTCTTTACTCACTCATTTACTATGCTGAAGTTCCAAAACTAATATATATGTATTTGGGTTGCATTATTGAGTTGCGACTCTAAATGCAAGTACAGTCTCTTCAATAATAGTCAAAGGTAAACTGATCCTTTTGTATTATTAATTGTACATGCACCTGTGCACCTATAATTACATAATTTATATTTTTCGCTTTTGAAACAAACTTTTAAATCACTATTGAGGATTGAACGTCCAAATTGTTGGAAACCGTTGTAGTCTCGTAAATGTAAATGTGAAACTGCGTGTGTTATCCCTATGTGAATTTGTGTATACTTGTAAATGTGGAATTATGCACTAACATATTTTAGGTTATATATCGAAATATGTTTTATGTTCATATGCATAGAAATACGTCGAGTTGCAGTTCAGTTGCTGTTGAAGTAAAAGGTGCTTCCCAAGCATACCTATACCGTGCGATTATGTTACCGTCGAACATAATATGCGCTATGTTCCTATGTTCGCCTGTAAAATAAACGAGTCAATCTCATGGCAGTGGGGATTTGTATTGCTAACGTCGCACCGAAGGACTGGGAGAGAGTGGAGATGTGGGCAGGCGGCGATACACGATCAAAGTAATTTGTATGATCATACCGTTACTTCATGTACACAATCGAAGAAAAGGTAGAAATAATAAAAATGTACGCACGAAATAATAGTCTGCGGACTGTTCGCGATTTAATTTCCATAAAATAATCTGAAAGGCCAATACCTTCCGCCAGTACAATACATCGTCTGTCGGTCAGACTTTAGCAAAACGAATCCCCATTGCCATGAGTTTCACTCGTTTATTTTACCGTCGAACATGGAATGTTCATGCTATGTTCAACGGTAAAATAAATGCACGGTATAGTAAATGTAGGATCCAGTATCGAATTTACAATCCAATGTTCATTTTTCAAATAAACTAATGGACTAGAACAAATTTTAACATGTAAATGGAGTTTAGTAAAGTAGGGCACTAGGGAAGATTTCAAATGAACCGAAAATATTCAAATTGAAAACCAGTTTCTTAGTTAAAAGCTTATTGGAAAATAGTTGTTTGTTACGACGACTTATTTCATTATGGGAGTATTTCATTAACTTATGTATATAAATTTTTGTAAATCCGGTCCTTATATAGGCAAACATAGTGCTACTTATTTTGTGAACTTCCTTTAAACAAACACTTTATTATATTTTCCAACATGTGTTCCGGTTGCTATGTAGCTAGAAGCAGGGCCGTCGTCAGACTTGATCGCGCCCTGAGGCAAAAGTCCTAATCGCGTCCTGAGGCAAAAATAAAATAGCGTCTCTTGCGATCTGATGGTCCCCCTTGCGGCAGGTGCTTTCTTGGGTTACGCTGAGTACTGAGGCAGACGCAGACTACCTCAATTGTACACCTGGCTACGGTACTGGCTAGAAGTATCGAGTGAAAATAGATTCTTAGTAGAACTGGAGGACTATTATAAATTTTTGTAAATCCGGTTCTTAGTTTATATATAGGCAAACATAGTGCTATTTACTTTGTAAACTTCATTTAAACAATCACTTTATTATATTTTCCAACATGTGTTCCTTGTGTTCCGGTTGCTTAAGCTAGAAGCAGGGCCGTCGCCAGACTTGATTGCTGCGGCAAAAGACCTAACCGCGCCCTGAGCTGAGGCAAAAATTAAATGCGATCTGACGGTCCTTTTTTCCGCAGGTGTCCCCCCTGATTCCAGATTACCTCAATTACCTCAATTTTACAACCTGGCGACGGTACTTTCCAAGACGTTATTTTAGAAAATATTGTATATGGTGTATTACCTTCCCTACTTATTATGTAGTTTACTAGACTACTACGTTCTATGTTACCTGGATATTAATTGAATGATAAAATCTCTGAGGGGTAAGTTTCCTTTTATCCATAGTTCGAACATGTTGTTTATATTCACATTTGGAGTCGTTCCTTCAGCATGTGAAAATCAGAAATGAACATTTGCCAACTTGGTACGTATCTCATTCCTTTAGAGATGTTTGATGTTTATACGTTTAGTTCTGTTGACGTTGAGTATTTAGCGAAGTAAATCAAATTTACGATTATTTGCTTTCAATTAATACTTGAACTGGAAGAGAACAGGTGTTATTAGCGTTTCTGAATATTTCCCATCTGTTGTTTTTAGGTACTTTCCGACTTATCGAAGGTACAATAAGGAAAGATATGTTTTCAGGCAAAATTTTGCTCCTTACAAGTTGTTCATCATTTTAACTACAATTTCGAAGGACTAGTCAGTCGATAGTCGCAAATGTAATTTTGATCGCTAAATTTTAATACAATTTGCACTTTCCCATCAAAATTAAAAAGTTCCGTAATGGTCGGAAAATTGTGCGGTCCGAATTTAACTTACCGATTTATACGCGTATAAATATTTGAACTATAAATCAATAAATTAAATAAAATATTGCTTACAATATTTTTTGTGTAGTGGATTTGTAGTGAATTTGTGACAGCAAGTTTTCGCATTAATCAATCTGAAAGAAAACAAATTATTTCTAAATATAGATAAACCAATTAACAATTTCACGCCAATTCCCATCATAAGTTCGTGAGAGTATAACCTAACAATATATAACTTTTTGACTTTACAACACTTAAATGAAGAGCGAAATAATTACATATATGTCATTATGTCAATCACTAGTTGCGTTTACCGTACATACACACTTGCCCTCACCGGTTTGCAATTCCAACCCTGTATATTGTGCCTATCATGTGCAACAACCACAAGAGTCATTCGATCAAATGCTTGTAGTAAAACGTTAATAATACTTGTTTATTGCTGATGTGCTATGTGTGGTCGTGTCGTTTCTGCACGCTCATAAATCCACCGAAATTTGGCACTTCATGACAGAAAAGCGTTAATATAACATGGCGCGACATAAGCTAGCGTGTTTGCACGCAATTGTTTCGTTCGTTCAAGAACTTATTGTATTGTGTGTGTGTATGTGAGTGTGTGTGTGTGTGTGTGTGTGTGTGTGTGTGTGTGTGTGTGTGTGTGTGTGTGTTTAGCCTACTTAGTGTTTCCAAAACTGTAAACTATTTCTCACATTCCAAAACTATCAAAATTAGGTGTCTTAAACTGTAATATAAATACTTTGACCCTCTACTCACTATAAGTTAGTTATAATTTTGTAAGTGAAAAATAGGGTAATATTCCTACTTTGAAACATTAGGTGAAAGATGAAGTTAGTAACCGTAAACTATTAAAGAATTTTGTTTTGATTTGTTCTGCATTCGAGCATAATAAATACAGTTTTAGCACCATGTTAAGAAGTTTCATTTCAGTTTTGCTTCATTTTACCAGCACAATTTCACTTGGTTTTCGGTTCGGGTTCAGCTATAGTATGAAGTGATTACTTCGTTTCTGAATGAATATCTGTGGAGTGTAAACACATTTGAGTAAGCGTTTTGTCTGGAATATCCTCATCCACAACCGGCAGTATGTGGCAAACATACGTGTACAGATTGGCGGGATGCGATGCGGTTTTCAGAAAACCTCCGAGGCTTCACTGAGAATATATAGGTATGCATAAGTAAGTGAGCCACGCGTTTTCAATATTTGTTTAGGGAATGGAATAAATAAGGCACTTCTTGAGCATAGTATAGCAAAGCAGCAACAGAAAAGCTAGTTGAAACGCAGTATATATGTTTATGTGTATCAAATAACTACAATACAGGCCCGAGCTATAACAAATTCCAAAATGGTTACTATCAAATTACTGAAAATTCTTTACAAACGGTCCTGTAAAATGTAGTAACAACGGATTGGATTTGAATAGAAATTCTCACAAAGGATTTGCTTTTTGTGTATGCGTTATGTGCACGTGTGTAAAACAAATATATGTGTAAGACGAATATTTCTGATTTTGCAAACAACTTACTTATATTGCACAATGGCAAAACAAGGAAACAGAGCTTTAATTAAAATATTTATTAGTTCCTTTGGACTGCTGTTGCCTGCTTGCTGGTAAATAGAAATTCGAAACAGAAAAATGTAAGGAACACCAGTTTGGTTTGGTCTGAACATATTATTTTTCGGCCAACGTCACTACAATATTTATCTATACAAAATTTACGAAACAATAAAACATGAGCTAGTTTTTTTTTTGGGAAATGTTCATTGTTTTGAAACATTTGTGAATCTACATAACGTCATTCAAGCAAACAGAGTAACTGCTAAAAATTTATGATGTGCATCAAACGAATAAAACAAACACGACGCAAACTGTGAAAAATAAACGATTTATATTATTGCACGACCACGCGCTCACCCATGAAATGTCCAAAACATCTTAATATAACTTTGCATCGTTATACCATCATTTCATTTCATTACATTAAACTTTTCAACGCTTTTTTCTTCATTGGTAATGTTCCCGTTTCCTGGTCCGTTCCCGTTCTTGCATAAACTCATTCTTATTCGAAAAATGCAAATAAAACTTTATACGTTTATGCGTAGTTTTAATTAATACCTACCAATTTGCGAACTTTTCCTATTATTCTTACTTGCCGCATTTTGCATTTTATTTCCTTTTCTATTACCCTACATCAATTGCATTCGCATAAAAATTGCATGTTTGTATGTGTATGAAATATGAAGGTACATACCATGCGATTATTTTATCGTCGAACATAGCAAAAGTTGTATGTTCCTATGTACGATGGTAAAATAAACGAGTCAAACAAATGGCAACGGGGATTTGTATTGCTAACGA
>JARJEB010023941.1:0-10818 GCA_030264535.1 Liometoxenus newtonarum
GAAGTGGAAAGAAGATTGTGGCATTGGAAGAGCAAAAACACGCAAAGCTGCATAAACCAGATTTAGCAGGAGTAGGGGTCTTGGGGGAAGTTGGTTGTTCTGCCACCTTCCCTAAAAGGTAGAATAATGATCATAAATAACGCTAACGAATTATAATTCAACATGAATACATCACAACGTTGATTATTGCTAATGTATTTGCAACAATTTCATAGAAAACGTCAAAACAAGATATGTTACAACAGCGAAAACATTCCCCCACTCTTTAATCTTCCGGTTGTACGGTCTCTCGAGACGGTGCAAAAAGAATAAACCAGAATGAGTATTCCATAGCAAAAAAAAGGTAATTCCATCTTCCAGAAGCAGGCGGACGGGACCAAAAAAACGTGCCCTGTCTTCCATTTCCAAAATCTTCCTTCCACTTCTTGGACGTGACCAAAAAAACGTGCACATAATTTTCTATATTTGAATTTTTTATATTTTTTCTTTGAATTTTATATAATGAAATGTAAGATTGAGAGTCGAAGAAAACCAACACCGCCCAATTATCTTTGTACTTTTTTTTGAATTAACACGTACAGTTTTATAAAATGTTTGTGATAAAAAAATGAAAGATTTTTCATAAACAAATTGAATTTTGTCGTTTTTTGTAAGGCAAGTTCTGGCAACACTGGCTTTGATTTTGATTTTTGATAACCTAACCTTACATTTGGCGCATGCCTGTTCTGACTCTGATGTAGAGAATCTTATGTTCATTAAATTTATAATTATTAACAATCCGAATAGTTTGAGATATAATGGTATACTCTCAAAAAAAGACAGATGCCTCTCGGGGCATCTTACATACGAAACCAGATAGTGTGGAATTCACAATGTTCACAACTGAAGAAATAAAAATGCTTTCTGTTTGCCAAATCGTTTCGCCGATGACTTTTGATGCTCTTGGATATCCACTAGCCGGTGGTCTTCACGACAAGCGATTAGGTAATTCGAATAAGTAGACTTGCAGAAATACAATCACAAAAGTGAAATGAATTTATATTATTTTAGGTCCACTTTC
This sequence comes from Liometoxenus newtonarum, assembly GCA_030264535.1. Lineage (NCBI taxonomy): Eukaryota > Metazoa > Arthropoda > Insecta > Coleoptera > Staphylinidae > Liometoxenus > Liometoxenus newtonarum. Next base: position 1,061 of record JARJEB010023941.1, read on the forward strand.
TGATAAGTCCGATCCATGTAAAACATGTTCAAAGAATGCTTTCTCATGTCCAGGACATTTTGGATATATTGAATTAACTTTGCCCGTTGTTAATCCAATGTTTCACAAAGTTATTGCTCTCTTGATGAAACACTCATGTCAGGAATGTTATCATATTCAAATTCCAGGTAAGTTTTTAACACTTACCAAATTTATCTTGCAGGAAGCAACTGAATTCTTTCTCCCAGCCGTAGAAAATCGCAAAGTTATTAACTCAAGGCAAATTTATTTCAGCCCACATAAAATATACATTAAACTTACAACTGAAACTGCTGGCAAGTGGAAGACTTGTTGATGGTTTAGAAGTCCAACAGTTAATGTCGGATTTGGTTAATAGATACGGTGCATTAAACGAAATACCCGAAGAGGAGCTGGTTCTTGTGAAATCGTACGAGGTGAACATCGGAACCGAAGGAAATGAAATCGTCGAAGTTGAGTCAACCAAAAACATCGAAGATTTACGAAACAAAATCATCAGCGGTATTTGGAAGGGCTTAAAGTCGCACAAGCGATGCATCAATTGCAAAGTACCGTTTAAAAAAGTAATTTCCATAAAAAACAAGCTGATTATCAGTGATAAACCACACATCGAAAAGGACGATCCGAATTTTTCAGTCATCAAACCATTGGTTTCCAAACCAATTAGTCCTGAACAGTCACGGTATTTTCTTTAAAAATTTTGTTGATTTTATCATTTCACTGAATGTATCATTTGATAATTTAGGGATTTCTTAAGAAAGATGTGGGCGACCGATAAAGAAGTAATGAAAGACCTATTTCCGGTACTCAAAGGAATTAAAAGTGAGCAGCCAACGGATATTTTCTTTTTCGAGATCATCCCAGTGCCACCGTCCAATGTACGGCCGGTGAATGTGGTTGCCGGCCGAATGTCTGAACATCCTCAGACTGCTGTCTACAAGAGAGTGTTGCAAGACAGCCTGTTGCTTCGTTACGTCATTCTCGTGATGAAGAACAATGGTCAAGAGGACGTGCTACCGGCGGAAGCACGCGCTGCTTATGCTTCCGCAAGAGGCGCGAATGCATTGGAGAAGATGAGCAACACCTGGGAGCAGTTGCAAACCGATGTGAATTCATTGGTCGACAACGATGGACACCTCAGTGGCGAGCAAGGTCTGAAGCAGATGATTGAGAAAAAGGCAGGCATTATTCGCATGAATATGATGGGCAAACGTGTTAATTTTGCTGCAAGGTCGGTAATTACGCCGGATCCTAGTTTGAATGTTGACGAAATCGGAGTTCCTGAAGTTTTCGCCAAACATTTAACGTATCCGGTTCCGGTGACTTCGTGGAATGTGGAAGAAATGAGAAAGTTGATAACGAATGGGCCCAAAGTGCATCCAGGGTAGGTAAACATATTTGCACCGGGTGTAAACGTTTATGCACCCTAATCACCGGGTGCAATCATTTAATTGCACCGTGTGCAATCGTTTACATCCATTTTATGCGTTTGATATGTCACTTTAACTACTCTGAGTAGTTCGGAAGTACTTTGTTCAGGTCGGAACTACTCGGAGCAGTGTTCAGTGCACCAAATAAATTTATATTAATTTTGAATCACTGATACAATATTTGGTAATGTGTAGCGCCGTAATGGTTGAATTTGAAGACGGAAGAATAACACGTATCATGCCCGAAAATAAAACACAACAGCAAGCTCTTCTAAAGCGACTTCTCACACCGGATGGGCCGGACAAAGGTTTTAAAGGTTTGAAAACGGTACACAGACACTTGTGCAATGGTGACATTTTGTTATTAAATCGTCAGCCCACGTTGCATCGACCAAGTATAATGGCGCATACAGCGCGAGTACTAAAAGAAGACAAAACGTTACGATTGCATTACGCCAATTGCAAAGCGTACAATGCTGATTTCGACGGTGACGAAATGAACGCCCATTTTCCGCAAAACGAAGTCGCTAGGAGCGAAGCCTACTATTTGGCGAATGTCGCCAATCAGTACTTGGGACCCAAGGATGGTACTCCACTGAGTGGTTTAATTCAGGATCATATGATTGCTGGAGTCAAAATGTCTCTCCGAGGCAGATTCTTCAACAAGTTAGTAAACACATCAAAACGGTTATTCTTCTCAAAAAAAAAAATTCACTTGTAACACTTCTTTTTTGTCTTTAGAATGGATTACCAACAACTTGTTTTTCAAGCGTTGTCGAACAAGCTGTCCAACATTCAGTTGTTGCCGCCAGCAATGATAAAACCGCAAATGCTGTGGTCCGGTAAGCAGGTGTTCAGCACAGTAATCTTAAACACAATTCCTAAAGGGCGCGCCGCAATCAATCTATCAGGAGGGTCGAAAATTCCGCCGAAGGCTTGGGAAATTGCGACTCCTCGCGCGTGGGTAGCTGGTGGTACACCATTTAAGAATCATTTGACAATGAGTGAAGCCGAAATTATTATAAGGCGCGGGGAGCTGCTTGTTGGCATCTTGGATAAGACTCATTATGGTGCAACGCCATATGGTTTAGTTCATTGTATGTATGAGGTAAGTAGATGCAAATTGGAGTATTGAATATTGGAATCAGGGCGTACGCAGGAATTTTTTTGTGGGCGGGGGGGGGGGGGTGTTCAATTTTTAAACGAGGGAGTGGAGGCAGTGAGGGGATTTGCATCGGGTGCAAACATTTATGCACCGGAAACATTTATGCACCGGGTGCAAACATTTATGCACCGGGTGCAAACATTTATGCACCGGGTGCAAACATTTATGCACCGGGTGCACATGTTTATGCACCGGGTGCACATGTTTATGCACCGGGTGCACATGTTTATGCACCGGGTGCACATGTTTATGCACCGGGTGCACCCCGTCACCACTGCGTACGCCATTGATTTGAAAATCACCTAATGGTTGGTTGCTAACTGATTTCTGCAAAGACTGAATTGAAAAATTGTTTAGCTTTATGGTGGTACGTGTGCAATAACATTGTTAAGTGCATTCGCAAAATTGTTTACCGCTTTTCTGCAAACTGAAGGATTTACGCTTGGTGTCGAAGACATTCTTGTTCTCTCCGAGGCAGATGAGAAACGTACCGAGATAATCGAACGCGTCCGGTTGATTGGAACGGATACAATGCGGCAGGCTTTGAATATCACTGAAGACACGAAACCGGAAGAAATCAGTTTGGTTTTAGAGAAGCAAAAGGCTGAAAACCCAAAGCTGCGGTCAATAGTTGATAGGCAATATAAAACCGTCTTGGATTCTTTTACAAATGATATTAACAAGTAAGAATTGTGTCTGTAAATTAGATAAATTAATCAATTTGTTATTTTCTTCCGAAGGGTATGCCTTCCCGCCGGTTTAATCAGCAAGTTTCCGAATAACAATCTACAACTTATGGTTCAATCGGGCGCCAAAGGTTCAACAGTCAACACAATGCAAATCTCTTGTCTCTTAGGACAAATTGAATTGGAAGGCAAACGACCGCCGGTGATGATTTCCGGTCGATCGTTGCCCAGTTTTCCAGTGCATGATTTCTCCCCTCGTGCTGGTGGCTACATCGATGGTCGCTTCATGACTGGTATACAGCCTCAGGAATTTTTCTTTCATTGCATGGCAGGACGTGAAGGTCTTATTGATACGGCTGTAAAAACAAGTCGCAGTGGTTATCTCCAAAGGTGTCTGATCAAACATCTTGAAGGTTTAAGAATTGGTTATGACTTAACTGTACGCGACAGCGACAAAAGTGTTGTACAATTCAATTATGGGGAGGATGGAATGGATATTTCGAAAGTTCAGTTTTTAAATGAAAGCCAAATCAAGTTTTTACAAGAAAATTCTGAAGGCATTATTGACGACAGTATAATGAAACAGTTGAAAAGTGATAGTAGCCAAGAAATTGGCGAACATCAGCAACAGATTAATGATTGGGTGACTCGAGGTGAGTGCGATGAGTTTACTCAGAAATGCAAACCATTCACCTTATTTTCCAAGATGGTTGATCCGTCGTGCAAAAACCGAGATTCTGCCGATAAACTATGCAAAAAGACTGGCAGAACCAAAAAAACTAAACGTATCCTAAAACTCTGGTCGCAAGCAGAGCCGGATATTAAGGAACCTTTTATCAGAGAAGGTCAACCTTGTCCGGTACCTGTAGTGTCCAAGTTTCAGCCCGATGTACATTTTGGTGTCCTCAATGAGCGACTGGAAAAATTATTAGCACAAGTAGAGTCGAAGAAAACCAAGGATTTATTGAAAATGAAAGCGATGCAGTCGTTATGTGCGCCTGGCGATCCGGTGGGACTTTTGGCGGCGCAGTCAATCGGGGAGCCTTCCACTCAAATGACATTGAATACGTTTCACTTTGCTGGAAGAGGTGAAATGAATGTTACTTTGGGTATACCTAGGTTGAGAGAAATTCTCATGATGGCTTCGAAGCAATTGAAAACGCCTAGCATGGAAATTCCATTCTTGCCGGTACCAAATTTGGAAAAACGTGCCGAGGATTTGTTAAAACTATTGACCAGAGTGGTAGTTGCTGATGTTCTGGAAAAGATTGACGTCACCGAGGAGTTGGTTCTATCCCCGATCCGGCAGTACACGTATACTTTGAGATTTCAGTTTATGCCGTATAAGTTATTCGAGCACAAATATAATATCACACCGAAAAAATGCTTAACATACATGCGAAAAACCTTCTTCCACATTTTGTTCAATGTGATAAAAAAGAGGACCGCAATAAATAAGCACATGTAAGTGAATTAACAAGTCTTTCAATTTATTATTAAATGAAAATCTTAATTTAGGGCCTCATTATCAAATGATCCAGAAATGCCGACCAAAATGGGAAATGGAAACGCAGATGCTGACGACGATGAACCCGAATCAGCAACTGTACCTGTACCTATGGCTGATTCATCATCAGATGATGAACCCGAAGATGCTGAAGACGCCAAAGCAAGCAACAAGTACGAACAGCTACATGACGACCAAGAAGAAGAAGATGAGGATACGAAGCCTAATATTTCTCAACCAACTACAAATGAGCAATCCGAAAATATTCTCGAAGATGACTTCTCCGCCATACGAAGTACGACAGTTAGTAAATACAATTTAGCTCAAGACTACACTTTCGACCAAGAGAATTATCAATGGTGTGAACTTACCTACAATCTACCCGTTGGTTTGAAGCAGATTGACATGACAGCTCTACTTAAGGAGGTCGCCAGTAAAGCAGTCATGTGGGAAACGCCTAATATTCGACGTGCAATCACCTATTCCAAAGACGATCGCTTAACTCTTCGTACAGATGGTGTAAATTTCCAGGCTATGTTCCAGCACTCCGATCTTCTCTCGTTGAATGAACTATATTCTAATGACGTTCATAAAATTGCTGAAACGTATGGTATTGAGGCAGCGACAAAAGTAATTGTAAAAGAAGTTCGGGATGTGTTCAAAGTGTACGGAATTACTGTAGATCCACGGCATCTCTCTTTGATTGCGGATTACATGAACTTTAGCGGTAGTTACGAACCGCTGAGTCGCAAAGGTATGGAGTCAAGTGCGAGTCCGTTCCAACAAATGTCATTCGAGGCGTCATTGACGTTCCTAAAATCTGCTGTTATTAATGGCAAACGCGACTATTTACAGAATCCATCGAGTTGTATAATGGTTGGCAAACCTTGTAATATAGGCACTGGCTCGTTTGATTTGTTACAGAATTTAAAATCATATGAAATCAGTAATCAGGTTTAAGTTTCAACTATGGGAACTTTTTTTTGAAGACATGGTTGTTGTAACAAGTTTTAGTTTGGCACATTCTTGCTAAGATATATCATAATTACTTAATAATAATCCTGGAATAACAATAAATAAAAAATTATTTGAACTTTAAGTTTAAAATATTAAATTAGACTCAATTTAGAGAACATGTGGTGCATGTCGTTGGTTCTCCATATTTTCCAACAAAATCATCTGAAAGAGAAAGGACTGGTGAACGATTACAAATATAAAGAAAAAATAGTCATCGACCAGCTGTTTGCACCGGGTGCAAATAAACACGATTTCCACCGGGTGCAAATAAACACGATTTGCACCGGGTGCAAATTAACATGATTTCCACAGAGTGCAAATAAACACGATTTCCACCAAGTGCAAATAAACACGGTTTGCACCGGGTGCAATCAAACGTTTGCACTCAGATTGCTCTCATAACCTTAACATTTAAAATTGTATGAATCTGATTGACGAATAACACGCCACACCACAATTGTACAGGCGCATTGGGTGCATAAACGATTAGACCCGGTGCAAATGCCATTGCTAAGAAAAAAATCGCCGCTATTTGCACCGGTACCGGTGCAAATAAACACGATTTGCACCGGGTGCGATCAAACAATTGCACTCAGATTCCTCTCATAACCTTAACATTTAAAATTGTATGAATCCGATGAATCTTATTGACGAATAACACGCCACACAACAATTGTACCAGGTGCATTGGATGCATAAACGATTAGGCCCGGTGCAAATGCCATTGCTAAGAATAAATATCGCTGCTGTTTGCACCCGGTACCGGTGCAAATAAAACGATGTGCACCGGGTGCGAACAAACATTTGCTCTCAGATTCCTCTCATAACCTTAACATTTAAAATTTGATGAATCTTATTGACGAAGAACACGTCATACAACCATTGCACCCGGTGCATTGGGGGTGTATAAATGATTGAACCCGTTCCAAATGCCATCCCTAGGAAAAAAATAATACCTTAGCAGCAGCATTCAGTTGAATAGCAAACTTTCGACTCATAAATTCAAGCTGCAGTGTTAATTGCTCCGGATCGGCTTTAGCAATGCTTTGCAATGTTTTAAAACCAGCCTTGTACAGTTGCATTGCCCTGTTTGCTTTCACATTAGGTAACATCATCAACGGAATGAGTTCTTTCAGGCAACAATGCGATAATCTCTCAGACATCCCTTTCAATAATACTGAAAATGCCCAAAATTCATCGAACTCCTTGCAAAAGTGATACACGTTCGAAGCAAAAGTGGACGCTAATGTCATCAGATTTTGAATAGTACCACGACTGACTTCGTACTTTAATGATACTTCGTAAACGGTCATTTCGTTCAATAAGTCATGGAGCATTAAAGTAACGTAAAAGCGATTCAGAACGCGTTCCGAAACTTCTGTAATTGTTCGATTCGTCAATAACTTGCAGGCAACCGCATCCGTGAAGCCAAGTACTTTTGCGGTTTGGATTTCTTGTTTATCCAATTTTGTATACTAACAAACATCAAAGTAATATGTTAACAACACACAATGTTATGTTATTTTTGCTTACCAGTGAATAGTATAATGATTTCTCAGGGTTTACTTGTTCGGATATTGTGTAGGGTGTCACTAAATACATCAGATGTAACCTAGTAAATAAAACAAGACGAGATTGGGCTTTGGAAAGATCGTCATAGAGTAAATGAGCATGACTTAGATCTAATCCACCTAGAAACTATCAAATAAGCCAATTTACAGTTTCATGCTTTCAAAATTACCTTTCATTGCCGCAAATCCAAGTTGACTGACTTGTAATGGCGTATCGTTTTCTATCTTTATTATCGTTTTAAGTTTCTTATTCTCTGGATATGTAGATTGGATGGATTGACACGTAGACACTGGACACTTTAAATAGTTTAATATTAAATCAATGATGGCATTTGCACCGGATGCAAACGTTTATGCACCAAATAATTTTAAATATAAAGGTTTTGGCGACAATCTGATTGCACCCTCAGGGTGCAAACGTTTGATTACACCCGGTGCAAACGGGTGCAAATCCCGTTTATTTGCACCAGTGCAAACCGACATGTCATCACTGATTTAAATTAATATAATGATTAAGTTCTAATAATTGAATTGGTAAACTTACTGAACTGTCCAATGTTGAAGAAATATTTTGATCGAAGACGCATTTGCTATCCATGTTCTTAGTTTCAAGGGCACTCCATTTGAATAAATACCTCATCGCCTGGCGTGTCATTTGTTTCAAATCGACACCAAGACGTTCGGCCTGGATTGCCATCAACGTTTTATCCACTAAGTGTTGCAAATCATTTTTGGTGCGAGCCAATCCCAACGAAACACAACTAAGTAGAAAGTTCTGTAACGCATCACCGTTATTCGCGTGCATTGATGACAACGCGACATCCATGGGTGACATGAATAATGCTTTGATTTGCGATAATTCCTGCGGTTTGCAAATTATAATGCTCTCGCCAGTTTCCGCATAACCGGCGCGACCAGCACGACCGGTCATTTGCTTGTATCGCGATAAATTAATGAAGTCGCGACCGATGTATGGATTTCTAATTATTACTCGTTTCGCCGGTAGATTGACGCCAGCGGCTAGCGTTGATGTACAACATATTACAGAAATGATACCCGCGCGGAATGCATCTTCAATAACGCTGCGTTCCTCCGCAGTAAGACCTTAAAATTAATGTGAAAGAAAAATAGAATAATTTTGAAATAATATTTTCACTTTTTTTTTACATACCGGAATGATGATAAGCCACACCGTAGTTAATAGTATGGCCTAAGACTTCACACAACGAACCGACTGCTTCTTTCAGTGCCTTCTTTATTCGTTCTTTTTCGATGTGACGATGTTGCTTTAAATCACTAAAAATCAATGCAAAATTAATTAATTAGATTCAGTGATGGCATTTGCATCGGGTGCAAACGTTTATGCACCGGGTGCAATCAGTGCAATCGTTGGATGGCGTGTTATTCGCCAACAAGATTCAAATAATTTAAAATGTTAAGGTTATGTCGGGAATCTGATTACACCCGGTGCAAACGGGTGCAAACCGTGTTTATTTGATCGTGATTAGATCGTAAGTGCTGCGTGTTTCAATAATACTTACTGCTTAAAAACTTTGCACAATAAACTTGCAACATTTTCACAATTTTGACGGGTTTTGCAAAAAATTAAACAAGAGGCGTCTGGAATCACGTCCATGACTAAGCCTCCCAAGTGATCTGGATCGATTATTTCCAAATGTTTCATATTCTGGAACAAAATTATTATTAAATAAAATAAATATAAAATAAAATTGAAAAAATAAAAATTGAAATTAAAAGAAAACTTAAACTGGGGAACTTTCGCTCCTCGATGATGCTGCAACTCGTCAATCCACAGACTAGTTTCGGCCTTTTGGGCCTCGTTAGTGTGAAACAGAACAGACAACGGATGACTAATTTTTCAATAAGATACGCATTAACGAGGCGAAGCATCTTCGAGAAGCAAAAGTTCCCATTGCAAGTCTTATTAATAAATCCTCGTTTTGTTCTAGTCGTGTCACGAGTGTGAATTTTATTTAATATTTAAATCAGTGATGGCAAGCCGGTTTGCACCGGGTGCAATCAAACGTTTGCATCCTGCGTGGAATCGGATTCTCACCATAACTTTAAAAATATTTGAATGCACCCAATTGATGCATTCATCATTGCACTCGGTGCATTGGATGCATAAACGTTTGCATCCGGTGCAATTACCATCACTGCCCAAAATAAACGCAATGTTCTTAACTCATTAGAAAATAGTAATTATTATATGAGCGATTATGACAGCCATTGCTCACGAAGATGATGTTTGAGGCCACGAGCCGCAAGGCGAGTGGCGCAATTCATCTGAGTGAGCAATGGCCATAATCGCGAATATAATACTATGCTTTTTCTACACCTTGC
>JARJEB010023942.1:0-11821 GCA_030264535.1 Liometoxenus newtonarum
CAAAAACCACTTTTTCGGACTCAGGGGATCGAGATTCGTGGAGATCCGTCGAAATCCCGACTTCGACCAAACGGGGTGAATCCAATACTTTCCTATACTGTATAGTATCGGAAAGTAATAAAAAGTCACTTCACGATTTTGATGCGTTCCATAATTCTTTTGAATATTTACGTTTTACAACAACGGATTGGTGATGCCTCAATTTGTCAGGAGTGCAACATTTATGTGATTAGTAAAATTGCCTTGCCTGAATAAAAAGTGATCTATTAATTTGGATCATTTGTATTCATTTTAATGATAATGAACTGTAAAATCATCTAGTAATTACCTATAGCATCTTAATAGAATAATTTTCAGTTCTCTGAGTCGGAAATTTGAATTTTATTCAACGCCCAATTAATTTTATTCATTCCGGTACATTAACAAGTAACGCATTAATGTGGAATAAAAATGTACCACCCGGATCGGACCGCATCATTCCAATAAAACGATCATTTTATTTATTAAATGAAGTCAGTATATCTACATATACTTATACGTATATAAACTTGGAAAATTCCTACATAATTTATTTAATTCTAAAGTTATAGTGTATATAGACACCCGGCTTCTTTTTGCAAATAAATGCGCACAGAGCAAGGGAAATTTTCTATTTTCTAAAGTCATAAATTAATCACAACGATTCTATTAATAGCCGATACTTTTAGCGCTTTTAGCATCAAAACGAAACAAGGCAAGGAATCTCGAAGCATTAATTAAACTGAATTACGATAATTTAATTGCGTCGCGACGATTACGATAATACGTTAGTGTCGATTTAACCATTTAACGTCCTTCCCGATTCTTTTACTTCAATGGCGAAACATTAAATGTTAAAGTTAATATGCTTTACGACAGTCCGGTCTTTTGCACGTTGGATGAATAGTCGTTAGCAGAATGGACGGACTCACTTGTTCTTCTTGTATAAGCGACCGGAAAACTGCCGCAGAGAGGATTCAGATATTAGATACCGGCGAGGAACAAGGATGAGCTTCAACAACTATGAATTATAAAGTAATTTAACAATTCCGACGTTGAGATGATAGTAATTTGCATATAAAACAGATACAGTTAGACATGCTTCCTGTTCCTCTATATACAGAGCGTTTACTTGCCATAATTTTTGTTTGGTTCCAGTTCTTCCCTTTTTTTTAATATCTCCGTTTCTACCTGGTCCCAAGTCTTTCTTGGTCTTCCTTTTGTCTTCTTCTTCTGTCTTCTTGCCTTTATTTTACCATGGAACATATGTTTGCAGCTAAAATAAACGAGTCAAACTCAAGGCAATGGCGATGCACGTGCTCTCACACTGATGCAGTGACTTGTCATCATAGTGTGTCGTCGTCCGTCCATCCCACATCCCCACTCTCTCCCCGTCCGTCGGTATGGTTTTAGCACACTGCAGTGAGTTTGACTCGTTTATTTTAACTCCTATGTTCTACGGTAAAATAAACTCACGGTATGTACCTTCAACAACGACAACGACAATTAATTTAATTGTAGTAGTGAACATTTGAAAAAGAAATAAGATACAGAAAGATTATACATATTAATAATTACAATTTTGGCTGGAAACTTTCTTTCTTTCGAATTTTTGAATGTTCATATAATTCGAGTCAAATTTATAAAAATATTTAATTTTCTGAACAAACTATTTCGCTGCTCATGCTGTTAAATAATTTGGACTCTTGATAACAAATAATTGAACATTCGAATTGTTTGATGAATATTCAAAATTTTCGGCTTCGCATTGATATTTGAATATACTTATTCGAACATTCGAATATTAGATGATTCAAATTTGATTTCAAGCAGCCTTAGTAACGATTGTAATGTTAATTTCAATTTTCTTTCTTTGTCTCTTTTTTCGAGATTGCAGATAAAGCGATTTTATTTAATTCTTCGTATTCATCTGACCAGGCAGTCTTTGAGCGCCGCGTCGCGATGTTTATGTTATCTAAAAGTGCTTCGGACGCGTTTCATTAATTTCGTTTTGTACTGTTCGCAGGCGCAAATAAATATATACGCATGAATTATTTATCAGGACGATAAATAAAGCGCGTATCTTGGCAATGGATTTCTCTGCGCATCAGTTTTCACTGCCAGTTTATGGCACCTATACTTTCATATCTTCCATCTTAAAATTGATATCCTCCATTTGCATTGATATCGTAGGCACTCATAGTCATTGAATGACATTAATACATTTTAAGGACATTTTTGAAGCCCACGACCATTTACTCGAACGCACCCTTGCAATTTCGTCTTTATATGTATTTATTTAATTATACCTAAAGTTATACCAAATCGAGATGCACAATTTTGTTTATATCTTCTTGATTTACAAACAAGTCATATTAGGCGTCAGTCTCGTCGTCTGTGAGTGTGGCCAGACCGAGGTGGACCAAGAGAATGCGAACTGCCACGAAGCAGAACGCTCACCTGGTTGCCTATAGTGCGCAACCAGCTCTATCCCATTAGACCATTTCAACCTCTTCTCTTCTTCACAACTTGTGCTATATAAAGAGAAGATTTACGATGGATTTGTGATTATTTCAAATTTCAAGCTGCAATTCGACTCTTTTTCTTGTGCCTTTGCTTTTTCTTCATCGTTCAATTTCGTTGTTGTATAGATAGAGTGATGCTTGAGCTTGACTGCTATCTGAGTCTAAACAGGTCTAATAACGAAATTTCACCAAGTAACGAGCACTGTAAGCACATCTAATGCGCCTCATCTCGTCTCAACTCGCTTTGTTCATTTATTTCGTAGGTATACGTATTTTCCATAATAGGAAACACAAACTCTTCGGATACCTACCGTAAAACTATTTGATTAGAGCGAGTTTTCGCCAGTATATACTTGCACAATGTTCTATATAAGTAGGTAATATTAAACATGCATTCTCGCCCAGGGCCGCATTATCCATTAGTCAGAATAGGCACTGTCCCTAGGGCCTACGAAAACTGACGAGGAGCTTTTTTTTTGGTCACCGCTTTCTATGATAGCCATTTAGAGACTTGAGAGCTTTTTTTGGTCACCAATACAAATTTCAGTTAAGTGCCTAGGACCTACGATAGGCATAATCCGGCCCTGTGCTCGCCGTGTTCTTCTTACACATTTGTGCTGCTTGCTTGAAAATAACATGAAACGCGCGATGAAAAAAGATTAAAGTTGCTACTGTGCTGTGCTTGGCTTGGTGCTACTGTTGGATGAAAGGAAAGACGCGATTCTATTAGATTGCGAACTTATACACAATAGAGACTATACTACGGAGTGATCAAAAATAAATGGTGTTAGCTGTGACTAATTAAAAATAAATATTGCGAAAATCGAAAATCACATTGTATGAAAAGATGAAGAATATATTGGCGACGAACAATTTAATCCTGAAAATATGAAATGAATTCTGAACACAGGACATGCAGACGTTGTTCAGATGCAGAGGCGGATTTAGGCAAGGTCTTTATGGGCTGCAGCCCAGCGCACCGTTCATTCAAAGAGCTCCTTCGCTTGTGCCCACCATGAACTTATACAGTCGTAAACGTCTCCACTCGATGTCCGTAGGACATGCAAACAAGGCCCACCCGCTGTCGCGCTCCCGAAACTCTTCACTTTTTCATTTAATCGTTCTGTGCAACTGTTTACCGTCACCGTTACCGTCGGCATGTCCACTAATAAGTTTGACTGTAGTGTATACCGCGAAAAGGACAAAATTGAATTTAACGCTGGTTAAATCCAAATCTACAGACTTTGACCAAACAGTGTTAGCCCAGGGCAGCTAAAGTTAGCGGTCCGCCCCTGCTCAGAAGTGTTAAAGGTTTGTATATTTTGTTTAAAATTTCATTTCTGTACTTTTTGGATCGACAAGGAAAAGTCATTGAAATAACCATCAACATTTAAGACTGAAAAATTAAAATTTTTAATGTTCTATTCAATCACCCTGTATAACAGTTAAGACAGTTTCTGATATATTCGTTATATTAATCCTTATTGCATGAGTTTATTAATATTCGGTTTTATTACATACTTTTTACTATCCATTCGGTATTTTTATTTGTGTGCTCGTGCTGACGCTATAACTTCTTCTCCTTACACTTGGATTCAGAATTTTTGGAAGGAGGCGTTACAAGACGAAAAATGCGCATACATAATACACCTACATCCTTAAAGCAATATAATGTTTTATTATTGCCAGTTTTTGACATAAAATAAAATTTTCTACGAAATTTGCATAAAATCGAGTCCGCACTTTTCATAATGCTTGCTGAAAGAAGTGAGAGGAAATGGAATACATAAAAGCGCCATAAATTAGTTCATATACCGTGTCCTTATATTATTTGGGCGACACATAAACGACGACTTTAATCCCTCCCGGACGATCCACGAGTTTGAAACGCGAAAAAAACCGAAAACGTCGAATTTTTACCGTTTCAATTCCCAAAACGCATCAGAAGGGATTTTTATACTTTCCATTTCCATTTTTCATATTTCCATGAACAACTTTCTATATAAGTATTTCAGTATTTGCTATTATCATTCATTTGTATCACCCATTTTTCATCGAGACAGTCGATTTAATGACAACTTCGGATCGTAGCGAGTAGGAGTAAAAGGGTTAATTCCACTTTTAATACTTTTAGGTTTCATTATTGAAATGTCAATAACTTATATAAATATAGATACTTAACATAATGAGAAGATAAATATTAAATCTATTTTATCCGCGACGACCAAGTAAACCAACCATTAGTAGGTTTATTACTAGAGCGATTACTCCGCTCGGCTTCGCCTCGCTACTTAACCTTCGCCCTCGCGTATAATAGCCTACATATGCGCTCATTGAATAATATACTATTTTATGCAAATTTTATTGGTTTATTAATTTATTTAAATAAATTTGTTTCATTAATAATTCAATTTAAAATTAATTCAAATGATATTATAATAAATATATTATTTAAAACTTCATTAGCATTGTTAATTTATATGTTATTAACATAAATATTTGTTTAATAATGTAGGTATAGCAATTGAACAATGTTTATGTAATTGTTATTTTCAATTATTGTTATATAATTTTTCCTTCTTCTAACTAAAATAAACAACCCGTGCACCCGGCAATTATTCAATTCGAATTATTATAAATGATCGTTTCATGTTTTGTATAGATAACTAATAAATATTTGTTTGTTTTTGTATTAATGCGAATAGGGCAAAGCAAACAAATAATTTTAATTATCTATCTGAATTTACATCAATCCGACATTTATTATTCAATTCATGGTATAATGATTCCAACATTTACATTTAGGTAGATGTAATTTTTATTGCTTTTCCTTATATTTTACAAGTTTATTGTAAAACCTGCTCTATTGAAAAGTAAAATGTTTCTATAATGGTAGATGGCAAATTTCCGATTTGTCCATTTAGGGCGAAATACATTTCTCACTTGATCAGATATCAGCATTTTCATAGGCGCCGGGTTTTTGAAATCTTCTTCCGTCAAAAGTGGAAATATAACGCGCGACACGCGGATGACTCGGATCTAGGTCTTGACATTTTCGCAATTAAGAAATACTCTTAAAGATTTTCAACAAATAACAAAATACAAGATTATAGAATTCAAAACTGGACGTTGGCACAGGCCAAAACAACACAATTTGAAAGTTCAAGGGTGCTCGCTGCTCGGCATCTACTTAACTGATGCTAATGGATGCCTGAGTACCGGAGCACCCACGGAGTCGGCGCCTATGAGCATTTTAGTTTCAGTCGTTATTTTGGTTCAAGTCGGTCAGTTGCCTTGCCATCGGTTCGTTTGTTCGCCAATAATAACTATAACAAGTCCAGATCAACAAAAAGGAAATAAATCAGAAAACGGGTTATTATTATTTTTGTTCTTGCTTTTTGATCCCGCTTGCTGCCCACGGGCATATTTCAATTTCATATAAAAAGCAAGCAAGCACACGGTCGAACCGGGACCCGACGCTCGTTGCTCAACTTAGATTTCTTGGTCCATGATCCATGGTCCCATCCGTCCATCAGCAGGCACTGGCACAACAGATGGTTCTGCATGGAGCGCATGCACGTACGAACCAACCAAGAGTTTCTTTGTACCGTTTATTTTTACGAAGTCTCTCTCGTCGGGTCGGACTGGTGCTGCCGGAGAGCATCGACAATACCAATAGGACGCATCTAATTTCCTCCTAAGCAAAAGCCGAAGCGCGAGCGCGGTTTCAGTTACGTTCGAACCTTGGAGCGTGCTGTTGCAGTTTATCGGGAGGTGCGCGTTACAATTACGCGGCGCCCTATCGCGCAAACGTACGCTTTAATTAAAATACGTAAATTACTCACGAAACAATTAATGCAGACGGACATATTAATGTACGTGCAATAATGTTTTGTCCCTTGATGGATTTTTACAGCTTTATCATCGTACGTTGAAAGTGTTGAAACTTCCAACAAACAAAAAATTAACAAGAAGTTTAAAAAACGTTTTTTCCATAAAAAAAAAGATTATATTTTTTAATTACTTCTTGACTTGACTTTACAGTGTGGATTAATTAAACTAATGTCATATAGCGTGCGAACAGTCCTCCATTAGCATTTCATTGAGTGTACCAGGACCAACGACCACTACAATGTAATTGTGCCGTTAATGTTTTCATTACGCTGATTATGATTAACAAAGTGTCATTCAAGTGCTAGTGCATTCTAACTTATCCAGTTTTGTCAACTTCTATAAATAAATAAAATTAAATATAAGAATAGTTGTTGTGTATTACTCTTACTTAATATTAATATTGTGCTTCGTGTCGTGTTTACTTTAACATAATGTTTGTTCATTATTATTAAAGAGGAAACATTAAAGCGCCAGCCAGGCTACATCATCGGGATTTTTCCCTTTTCTACATGAAAAATGGCTTCGATACAACAGGATATAATTTATGTCGCCGCGTTCATCTTCGCAACGCTGCTTTTTGCACCTCTGCACGTACAAGGTGAGCTTCCGGAAAATTATCTTCTCTTATTTTCTTTCGTCCCATTGCGAACACAAAAGCGACATGCAGAAAAAAACGTTAAAATGCTAGCACCGTCATAAATTTACAAGAGTACCACTTAGTTTTTTTTTCTGGTGTCTTCGCCTTCATTTTTTCACGTTTTCATTCTTGTTGGTCGTTCTAACAAAAAAGTACGAAAAGCTTCCGGAAACTGCGAGGAAGTTGAGGAACTGGAATGAGAAATGAGGAAACAATGAGAAAAAGTTGTACGTGCGGCATGGCGCGATGATAATTTACAACGATTCATATACATTTATGCACAGAGAACAACCACACTAAACAACATTGCAAATTGCAGAGTAAGTGAGCAAGCATAATCCCAGGACTATTTGGCGAGCGGATGTGTTGCTAAATCCATTTGCTAATGCACTTCTACAGTTTCTGATGGCACAGAATGAGCACATAATCTCTAACCGTGGTGTTCGTAATTTTGTTGTAACGCGTATGCAAATTGTTAAATTATTGCTGCGGGATCATTGTAATTCGTATAAAGCGAAATGTGAAATAATTACGGTAGTAATTATAATTTTAATTGTTATTGTATTTTTAGATTTAGCAATTTGTTTTATTACTTAAGATAAAACAATAATAATGGTCTTTTTCAAAAATCCACTTTAAAAATAAATTTATTCGAAAAATAAAAATAAATGCTAATTAAATTCCACTAAATGACTAAACCCATTGAACTAAACAATTTTTGACATGATTTTCCACTCTTGACTAAACTATAACAATGGCTGAACATTTTTTATGATTCTAAAATTAAACGAGTAGCATACCTAAAGGCCTATTGTTAGAACTCGAAAGGCGTCGATAATATTGTAGAAAGAACATTCAAAAAGAAAAAAATACCAGTATAAGCGCTTCTTACTTCTTTCATTTCATTTCCATCTTGAAAACGAAAAGTGTTTCATTGAAGAAACGCCAAGTGTCAAAAAAGCCGTAAAATATGAAAATTTATTTACATATATGCCTTATTCTTCTGACGGGCTTGGGCTTTCATTTCGTCTCGTCGCTGAAGACTTGAAGATGAAGGTCCCACTTTTCAACCACAGAGAAAAAATATAACAACCCCGATATACTCAACCGAAAATAAAATAAATAAATAAATGTCAGTACATGGTTTTATTTGTAGGTTACGAGTAAATCCTCTATAAAGCGTCGTATCATAGAGAGTATGCAGTCAGAGCGTGTCGTAAATAAAATTTATTTTAATATTTTATTTCCCATTGAAACGGCGCGATGCCGCAATAACAGTCAGAATAGTTGAAATTTAATACCAGTAATTAGCATTATATGGACATAATACACATGTTCGACTCACATCACTTGCTTGCACATGGTCACCAACACATTTCTATTAGTTTCTCAAATATGAGTATTCATGTTCTGAATTCCGAAACACCCATTACAAAGTAGTAGGCACAAGCGGGGATGGATATGGTTGGAAATCGGAGATCATCCTCATCGTACTGTGTATATCATGGGTTCTCAAAAGCAGATTTTGGGTTGGTTTTAATATTATTCTTAAAAAATGAATGTAGTTGAAGTAGTTAAATTTTGAATTTTAAGTTTTAATTTAATTATAATTTATTTCGCTTCCAACAGATGCAGATAGATAAAATTACATGATTTGATTGTTGTACTTATAAATGAACAATCTTGTCATGAGACAGGCAATATTTAATTATTAATTATATTTGAATTTGTTAAGATTAGTTTGTTTGTATTTAGTTTTGGTTGTTTTCAGTTTTAAGTGAATGGGTCGCGAAAAATTATAATTTTTCAAAAATGGGTCTAAGCCCGCAAAAGTTTGGAAACCTCTAGTGTATTTAATACCTAGAAAGGTCTTTGTATTGAGAAGTCATAGTGCAGTTTCTTCTTTTCGCTCTGACTTATTTGAATTTCCTGCCAATTTTGCAGAACATGACATCTCAACTGATACAACATTCAGTACTTTGGGTATAGGTATATCTGGGCATTACATTATACTTTCTGCCTTTGAAACCGAACAATCAGGTCGCGGATAATGCACAAACGCATTGGTCATTAAGCATTGATGTTCGGTGGTCGGTTTTGGTGGTTCTATCTGCCTATAGAACTTAAACTTACCATATTAGGACAATAAAATCGCATAATTAGAGCCATTTCAAAGTGCTCAAAATGCACAAATGAACAAATAAGTTTCTTCTTCTTAATCCTCTCACATATAAGTAAAAGCAAGAAAACAGTCAAACATCAAATTAAGTAATGTTAATTTAATTATCAAACATATGTTTGGTAATAATGATGCGATTTTTATCAATCAGACAACTAACAAATTTGGTAACACTCATTAAAACATAATTTACCTATATACAACACTTTTGGCCTTATGTTGTAATTATCCGTGCGCACAAATCAAAAAATATTTATTTCTCAAGCGGCACCATGACTATAGGACTAAATAACTTACTATATTTGGAATTTGGAATTTAGATGTGGAAGATTGAACATGTCGCAATGTATAATTGGAAATTGCAATTCGAACGTGTTCTTTGACTGTATACTGCCATAGTAATTAGAATTTGCGTTTGTATCTCTACTACTTTATTCATTTTACAATAGCGACCAAGAAAGAAAGTTAATTGGAATAATTGGTTAATAACAAATGCAACGTGCATTTCGTGACTTTAGATATTAACGCAAACACAAAATTAATTCGGTTTCTTTATTATTCAACAGCGTTTTCAACTTTAGCTGTCACAATTACAATTCTGTTGTTTTATTTCTGTCATAATTATAGAATTATTTATTTTATCAGTTAAATTTGACTGAAACACCATTTCAAATTACATATAGCATTGTTTCACCTATTTCCTAAATAAATTTCTGTATATAATAATTTGTAAAAATAATTTTCTTGTAACATCCTGTATACGGAACATTGAAGCCGTGGAATTTTATGTTTGTAAGAATGAAATTATCATTATTAGGTTTCTTGGAAAGTTTTATCACAACTATGTAAATATCGGATAACGGGAACATATTTATTCTATTTATTCTTTATTCCTAAAACCGGAAGTTTATACAATACTCATAAATATAAAGTTCACAATATTATACTTCAAAATCATTGTTAAACAGCTTGGAATTACTTAATTTGTAAACATTTTATAATTTTTCACCTACGCACATGAAAGTAAAATAAAATCTCGTCTGTCTTATCCTAGGGTGAGGGAGGGGGGGGGGGGGACGATTTGAAATTAACTTTTGCCTTTTCCCACCAAACACCAACACCTTGTGTAAGTCACCATCATTGAACTGAAACTTGCTGAATTCCTCACCGAAGATAAAAAATGATGCCCGAAACATTCCGCTTGGCGTTATAAATCAAGCGAACGCCTCTTCTTACTTCTTAACGCGCAAAACAAGCCAACACTGCACAAAAGTGCAGGAAACCTTAAAAACCCACACTCATATATTTCATGTATTCTTATATATTTGTTCGAAAACACATTGCAGAGAAATATAGAAAAAAATATTTGCGATATGTCTTTCTTTTGGAAGTTCGCGTTGGCTTTTGCTTTGGGTGTAAAAACGCGTTCACTGTTTGTTGGGAAAGATAAATATTTTCTTGCAAATATGCAAATTGAATAAGTACAGTGTTTGTATGAATATAATGAATAGTTTTTGTTTGTTCGGGACTGAGCTTATGGGACAGGACGGGTTCGGACACACCTTTGTTATTAATATTTCTTTTACGACTTGACTTTGTTATATTATATTGCTGTAGTTGCGCGGTAATGCAATGCAAAACATTAACAAGCTGTTAATTTCTTCTACACACATGTTGGTATTATGGTATTCATTTTAAAACGTGTTGGTTTATCTTAGCGAAGAATTTGGAAGCGTTTTATGCCAAGAGAAAAAACCGAATTGATTGAAAAAGTACTCAAATAGACAGATTGCATCATGGGAACGAAAAAAATTCGGAAATCTAATCGACTAATAACTGGTAATGTTAAAAAATATACCGTGCATGCTACATCAAAGTGTTACATGGGAATTAATAATGCTGATAGTTACTCTCCAAAAGATCGTATCACTTTGATTGTTTTGCACAATATTTGTCAACCTATTAACCACATTCTCTGCGCCAGAAGTTCCTATCACTTTAATTTTTTTTTGCACAAGATTTGTCAACCTATTAACCACATTCTCTGCGAAAATTGGCATTCCAAACGAATTTTTTCAATTGTAAAAGATCAAAATGTAATTTCAATTAAAACTGCGTTTAAGAGTATCAGTTGCGTATGCAACCTTATACATCGCTATTTAAAGCGTCATTTTGTCAGTTGGATTTATCCTTTTCTTTTTTAGTTATTGTATTAATACTGTCTATGGCAGTCAATAAAGGTTTAGAATTCGGTTGATTGAAGATTAATAAAAGCTGATTTAATCATTTGTTGCATGTGAAAATAAAAATTACCCATTGTTTCAAATTTTTTATTAATCTTTAAATATACATCTTGCTTGAAAACTGTCTATTTTCAAAAAAAAACTCGCAAGGGTGTCTGAAATTTCTTTAGCGCTTTGCCTCCCATAATAAAGTTTTACAATCGTAACTTTTTCTTCTACACTTAAATTCACTTTTATGATTCTGATCTTTAATTATAAAATCAAGTATAAAATACAAAATTTTAAATCGAGGTTAGTTTGAAAACAAAGTGACGTTTTAAATAGC
>JARJEB010023949.1:0-10691 GCA_030264535.1 Liometoxenus newtonarum
AACTAAGTTTTAAATAAAAATTGGCTCTCTGATATCTTCGTTATCATGTTTTCTTCACAACTTGGCTCTTCTCACTAGAAAGTCTGCCGACCCCTGGACTAGACTAAAACATAAAGTATGGGCAAAAAAGATGGGATAAGAGCTCGAATAAAGGTCACACGTCACACATTTGAATAAAGAATAAATATATTTGTGTTATTCCTGCTTGTGTTTCTTTTCCACCTTTCAAGTACTGTTTGCACCATGCGTTCAGCGTTTATTCGTGCATATTTCATGTGTTTTGGCTTGAATTCCCAGACTTCCCCTTTTCTTTTACCTTAGAAATTCCAGTCGTGTTTCCTACCTATATCTCTTCATCTCCTATACCGGCCTGCTCCTTCAATTCACACATTTAATGTTAAACGATACAAATTCACAAATTATGCTGACACATCCAGTGACAAATTATCCCTATCCAAATCCTATTTTTTTTTTCTTCTTTATACAAAACTGTTTTGCAAAACGATAAAATCTTGTTTCATATACATATACATATATTTCATTATAAAAACATGTGTTCTCACTTTAGCACCAAGTTTAATGCTGGTCAAAAACATTGTAATTTTGTATTAATTAGTAGGCTAATCGAGGGAGCAAGCGTAAGGCTTTGAAAGGAAAGGAAATTAAGGCGATGAATATTTTCGGCTGGTCATTAATTAAGTGCTGGGAACGTATATTTTTTGTTTTGTTTGAGGGCCAAAATTAATGGTAGATATTGTACATATTTTTCGGACAAAATACTTCCGTGGAAAATGAAAAAAATATATAAAAGAAAATGATAAAATGTAAAAAAAACGGTTTCTATAGCAATTTTTGTTGTTGTTGTTTATTCTACCCGAATACATTTAATTGTCTGCCAGATTTAAGAAGGACAATATTAAGATGTAGATGAAATGAAGAGCACAAGGATAAGGACAATAGACAATAGGTAATAAGGACAATGGCAAATGGATCTTTTATATTTTACTTTTTGTGCGTTTAGTTGTACTTAATGTTTAGACCAAGAAAAAGAAAATTAATGAATCCAGACGTTTTTAGAAAAATACAAAAAGTGAAAAAAAAAGTAATAAGCACGCTTTCATCCTCGTTTCCTTATTGTCCTTTATTTCATTCTGGTCTTTTGATGGTACAAGATATCATCTATTCATTTCCTGATGATTTATAATCAATATCAACATGTAACATTGTCTTTGGAATATGATTTTTTACTTTTTTGTTAGGTACCTACTGTCCGCGCTACGAGAGAATAACTAAACTTGCTCACCTGACAACTGTACCCGAGCGGTTCCGAATGAAACTTTTCTCTAATATATATGTTCAGTGACATAACTCACCTCGAAGCAACAAAATTGCGTTCCTTGATTTGATTCATCCTTTACAACAAATTACAACCTATAAGTATGCTTTTGCAATATTTGCATAAATGCTACAAATTTATTCATAAATGCCCAATATACGCGTATGTGTACTGATACTATTGTGTACGTTAAAGATTTATGTGCTTGAGCCTCAGTGGAGAATGCTAGTTGAGCTTTGAGCAAACAAACGGAGAGCTTAAATACTCATAACATGTATATAAAATGTAGATATTATTGGAACATTGCATTGGAAGCCAAGAATAATTACACTACGCCACGGAATAATAAGAGTCGCCCGTAGGGATTTATTACTTACTAGCTCTATAGTTGCGTCAGTGCGTGCAGAATTAAACTTCTGTTCATATTCATTCATATACAATGTGTTCTAAATGATATTTATATTAATACTGCTGAGTGCTGCGAATGAATGAGTAACGTATACCTACATGAGTTGGTTGCTGGTACATGTCGATGGCCCTTGAGAGGCTTGTGTAAGAGAAAAGTAAAGCCAACCGCAGCCTACAATAGAATAGAATCCCGAACGCGGAATCACTTAAACATCTGGCAGGAGAATCTTTTCTTTAATCGTCCCAAATGATTCGAACCGTGCCGTGCTTTTATCAGTTTGCTCCAATGCAGTGGAATGGGTTTCAACGACGATCGATCTTCTCCACACACACACACACACACACACACACACACACACACACACACACACAAACACACACACACACATACATACATACATACATACATACACACACACGCACACACACACACACGTCAGTGGAATTGATATACTCGTTAGAACCTTAAAGGAGGCATTACTTTTCATATATTTTTTTTGAACGCGCCCCTTATATTTTCACAAATTTATCGAAAGCATGGAAGAAAATGCGAGAAAGTTTTTCGGTAAAATTCAATTTGTGTACAAAAACTGTCAATTTGTTAATTGTGTAATATTTGTACGAAAATGCACTTTTATTTCTGGGAACGCAACGAGAAAGATGAATAATACACACATATTATTGTATGCCACGATATCATGCTTTGTAACCGTCAAAATATTGTGTTTACCGTCGGAATTGATTTGTTGCCATTTATAATCTAAACTGGCAGCTCATATACAAATACCCCAGTACTCCATCCTCAACCATAGAAAATGAGAATATTGCGAAGGCCAACGCATACAAAAATGCGTGGGCAAAAAATTACTCCCGAGGGGTTGAAAATCATTTTTATGTTCATGTCGGTCAGCATCATCAGCATTATTTCTGAGTGTGCATCACTATTACACAAATTACACAACATACACACATCATTAATATACAGGGTGTTACAAATATAAATTTAATTATACATTCGAGAGATTACTTGAATATGTTCTTTGGTTTTGTTGCGTAGTGCGTTGGTTTAGCTTTCCAGTTGTAATGGGCTGTTGCATTAATTAATAATAAAATAAACATTTTGAATTTCAATTATGTTCATTTGTTTTGTTGTATACACGTTCTTATGGGTTCTCGCTCTCCATTCGGTGATAGTAGTGCATCTGCATGTAGTCGGTTTCGAATTAATGAAGCATGAAGGCGTAAATTTTTCGTTTCGAGACCATTAAAGTAATTGAACGGTAATTGCTCGCTTGTACAATACAATTTATATTTTGTATTTTATACCAAGCACAAACAACACACATGCACACAATCTGATATGATGTGGGCGTCCGAGAAATGGGTGGCGAGTGCTTTTCCTCACATATACGCAGGGTCGGGCCGGTTTATCACACATGAGGCCAACCAATTAGGGCGCCGAAAAGAGCAAAAATAGTTTCATTTGCATTGCACTTGTAAAATACAAATAAAGTGACTATTAACTTTATTGTATTTATTGAATTTCAAAAATAGATAATGCGGAGCGACTTGGATATCTTCTCTCTTGTTGAGATCGCCGACTAAAGAGAGCGAGTGTCCCGCCGACTAAAGAGAGCGAGCCTCCCGTTGTTGCTCGGTTACCAATTCAACTCGGTTTGAATACTCACTCTCTCTCAAACATACAATTGTCTCTCTTCTACTTGTTGCTGATTTCTAAACCGGCCCTGCATTCAAAACACTGATGGATGGGATATTTGTACATTTTATTCAATTAAATACTTGATTGCTTGTTTATTTATTAAGGTAAGTGAGTAGGTGACAAATCTATCGATGACACGTTTTTTTCTATCACAACATCTTCACACATTTACATAAATGGATATAAAATAAGTTGGAGTATATAGAAGAAGACACTTTGTATGAGGATGTGATATTGTGAGAGTTACGATCAAGCAGTTACACTAAATCCACAATTATCCGGTTTATATGACAAGAGAATTTACGATTTGCCATGATGGTGAGGTGATGTGATGGTAATGCCTTTAAATATATTTATCCGGCAGTCATTTCAGGTTTATAGAAATAGGTGCAGGATTGTTGCCACTATATAGAATTTTTGCTCATTTTCCTCAATGCGTGGAAGTAGGATTTTACGAGAGTTTACGAGATTCTTGATTTCCCTGTCTTGATCTTGAAAAAAATTCAAGAGGAGGTTTACAGCTTCAAAGCAAGACAAGATTTGAATAAAAATATCTTTAAAATTAAGGATTTTTCAAGAAATTCTTGATCATAATTGCAAAATTTATTTTAATCATTCATAGAAAGTTGAATGCGGACATTTGAGTCGATATATTAAAATTTCGCTATCTTGCTCTTGACAAAAATTCAAGACGAGGTTTACAGCTTCAAGGCAAGACAAGATTTAAATAAACATATATTTAAAATAAAGGTTTTTTCAAGAAATTCTTGATCATAATTGCAAAATTAATCATTTATAGGTATAAAGTTTAATGCGGGCATTCGAGTTCTGTGGAAAAAACGTTACAAATCACAAAACACAAAGTTTTTTTTCTTTCTCTTTCAAGACAAGACAAGAATGATCTTTCAAAGCAAGAACTCGTGAAACTCTACGTCGTGGTGGAAGGTCCCTTTGATTTCTAATCCTAATGAATAAAGTCTGTTGTGGTATTATGACTTGTCAAAATCACACTGGCTACCGACCAGCTTGTACTCTGTAGTCTGAATGATGAACAATTAGTGAGCTCCCCGCTAATAAGTCACTAAAGAAGTAGTGAATGTGCATTGTGGCTGCCAAACCCTGATGATGATCGGAGTCTTCGCTTCACTTCAGTCCACGATATCATCGAGGGTGACTTGACTACACACTTACGTGAAGGCATAAAATTGCAAGAATGATTCGGTTTTTCTATTGTACGAATAGTATTTCGAAGACCCTTGCATATAAAGCGTAAAATATATCCCCAAACGACTGTCAGTCATTCTTCCTTTTTTCCACGTTTCTTCAACTTCTTTCCTTACTTTCCGCTTCTGTCGTCTGAGCCGGTCTTTCCGTTTGACAGAACTCTCCCCATGCCCATACAAATGGTATTTCCGCACGCCCGTATTTATATTGCGTACTCATGTATGTTGTGTTAGTTAGCCGTACTACAAAAGAGTAGCTCTGAGTCTAGTTAGTTAGGCACGAGCCTCGCACAGGCACACGACTGATGGATACAAGTTAGACAGACGGAAAGAAGTAGACACAAAGTGTGGCAAGCTGTAGCCAATTAGCGGATCTTCCTACTGTTCTTCACTGTAGAGGGAATTCCAATTCTAACGTGGCAATTTGGAACTCTGATGGAATATACGGCTAATAAGAGGACGCGTCGAGAAGAGGAGAAAAGAGCTTAAGACAAAATTAAAATTACACGCCTTTTATTAGATTTCCGTTCGAAGGCGAGAAATTAAGATTAAGATTAATTTCGTTTTGGCCAAAAAGGCGAAGCAGAGAGACTCTTTTGAAGAAATTCGAAAATTCGTTTTTGTGCAATTAGCAAATGTTTCAATGTTGCGAAATGAAAAACTAGAAGTGTTCACGGAACACAAGACTTCGATGGTATTTATCTTAAATATTTTTCACGAGGAGGACAACATTTACGTAACGAATGGACAATAGCATAAATTAAGAAATTGGATAATTTGCGTTTAAACCTTTGTAAATTCATTGAAATGTCAAATATAGTTTAAGTGCCAGAAATTCAAAGGTTTCCAAAGACTCATCAGCATGGCTAGTGAAGAAGATACTAACCATTCTCTTTTTTTTCGGCAGGTGGAAGAATCCTGCATAAGGTAACTATTGACTCCCGTCAGTAGCCAAACTCCCACCTGAATACTTATTTTCGTAAAAAAATATCCATGATTAGGAAGCCTAGAGACGCCTCTGCCTTAGAAAGGGGAGGACTTAGAATGCAAAAAGCAAGCTTGATAACCATGATGCAGTTTATAGGTCGAAATCTTGAAAATGGTAACAAAGACAATGGATTGCTCCATCTATTTGCTTAATGTCAAATTACTACTAGAAAACGGCCAGCAACGCTAAGAAATTGATTGCAATGTTAAGTAGTTTAAGCAAGCGTCAGAAATTCAAATGAATTCAATGTTCGCACTAGGTGAACCCGAGACGATGAAGATGGTTTCATAAAATTCATTGAACATCTATTACCGCCACTGTAAGCATAAATTGTGTAAATTCACTTTGTAAATACATCCTGAGACTGAGTATAATTTAATAACAACTTTTGTTGATGTTTACTATTAAGAAAATTAAATCGTTTATTCAATTTCAATCAAGTCCGGTTTGCCGACCCGACGCCCTTTCTATAATGGAATAAGGATGCGATCGGAATGGCAATACACAAGATGTAGTTCAATCTCGGAAAAAATAATCCGGAAAAACTCATTCCAGATGGTGCAACAGGCTCTTGGCCACTAGAACGCGTCCTTAACAGTCCTTGTTTTTTCTTTGGCCAAATGTGACTAAAGCCTAAAACTATCCGCCTTATTGCTTTTAGAATTGCTGGGATTAAGACATTTATAAGTCGCCAATTAGGTTTACTTACAGGTATAGAAGGCAAATTGGTAATGATATTAAGATAAGTCGGTATAACAGGATAACACTCCACTCAGCGACTACACTATTACATTTTTATTGCATTATGCACATTTGCACATGTATATAGGTATAGAGTACCTATAGACAGTATTACCTTCGCGATAATACGACTTATTCTCATTTTCTCGACATCTTCTTAGTAGACATAAACAGGGGTGGACCGCTAACTTGAGCACCCCTGGACTAACACTGTGTGGATGCGTACCCAACTAACCAATGTCTTGATCTGGATACTTGGATATACAGACTGTGGGCGCAAGCGAAGGGGCCCTTTGCCTAAATCCGCCTCTGGACATAAACCGCCACACTGGAATACACACAGCGCGGCAACTAACAGGATTATATTTTTTCGTATTACGGTATTACATTCTTATTTTCTTCCTTTACGTCGTACTTTTTTTTTCTTTTTCTACTGTTTTTTACGTTTACGTCGTCTTCATATTACTTCTCGGTTCTTGCGTGCTATATACAAGTGGGGTATTTATCTACAGTACAGAGAGGAGTGAAGAAGAGTAACGGCATGTAATTCGTAATCCCGTCGGCATTATAAATAACTAATGCCTCTTCGTGAACTCGTTCAGACCAAGAAAACTTTCCCAACATCAACAAAATAGAAAACTATACGAAAAGAACCAAAAAAGTATCTAGTAAAAAAGTTGATTTTCGATTTTATGAATTTCTATATTTTTAATAGAAGTCACGAACACGAGTGCTAATTACAAACCAATTTCGTCCTTCCTTTCGTTATCACGTTATGTCATTTTGTGCCGTAGCCGTAGCGTAAAGTCACCCTTCTGATACATCTAATGACATACCCTAACCTATATCTATTAGAATTACTCGACAAGGGTACCATATGCGTATGCGTTCGTCCACGTACATGTTCGAATATCTTCTTGTGATAAACGTGTATCAAATTCCGGTACATATATGTACGCTTTACGATTTATTACTAGTGCGTGCGTTACCGTAACCGTAACGTAACGGAACAGAACAGAACAGAACAGGTCCTGGGTGGCAATCTTTTCACGCGCAAATTAGGGAGGGCGATAGGAGGTTGTAAACAAGTCCGCCGAACCGGAACCGACTCCGTTCGGCAATTAGAAACCCGATTTTAATTAATCCTCCGCTCGTGCATTTACTACAATATTCAGAATTACGCCAGGCCAGTATACTAGAGAATTTCATAACCAGAAAACAGAATTTTCATGCTTTTGTGTATTTATATCACTCTTGCTGTGAGGCAGAGGAAACGATATGTATCGTTTCGTACCACCGCAATTCTTTGGCTAGCTGTTTATGTATATAATTAATTCAATTAGAAATATAATCAAGAACAACTAAACAATTCAAAAATATAAATTTTGTTGTAATGTTTTGAAGTGTTGCAACACTGTAATGTTAACGTATTTTTTCTAATGTGACAGCCATGTATGATTTATTTTTGACACTTGACATTCTTTGTAACCTTGAGAG
Source organism: Liometoxenus newtonarum (assembly GCA_030264535.1). Lineage (NCBI taxonomy): Eukaryota > Metazoa > Arthropoda > Insecta > Coleoptera > Staphylinidae > Liometoxenus > Liometoxenus newtonarum. The sequence continues at coordinate 7,914 of JARJEB010023949.1, forward strand.
GCATACGCAAAAAGGAATTAAGAATAACTATAATCTTGATTACGTGGCAAAGAAAACGAACAGAAAAGCATACGTATGCACGAGTTAGAGCCATGAATGAAAAATATGTGGAAAATGAAAAGTTGCAAAACAACATTAAGAGCAATATACAGAAAAGAACGCATATGCACGAGTTGAGAGCCTCTAATGAGCAATACGTAGAACAAGAAAATCTGTAGAAACAATCGCATATGTACCAGTTGAGAGCCACTGATAAACAATATGTTAAAAATGAAAAGTTGCAAGACCTAATACAACATTAAGAGTAACTAATCCTGATTTTGTGTTAAATGATAATATACAGAAAAGAACGCATATGCACGAGTGGAGAGCCTCTAATGAGCAATATGTAGAATAAGAAAATCTGCAGAAAAAATAGCATATGCACCAGTTTAGAGCCATTGATAACCAATATGTTAAAAATTAAAAGTTACAAGACAGAATAAATAAAGCAACATTAAGAGCAACTAATTCTGATTTTATGTTAAATGATAATATACAGAAAAGAAGCCATATGCACGGGTGGAGAGCCTCTAATGAGCAAGAAAAAGACAGAATACTTAATGCAACATTAAGTCTAGATACTAGAGATCGTTTTTGTAACTGAAGAATTTCAACAAATAAAATACAAAAAAAAAGATTAATTGTACTTTCCAAAGGATGTATTAGTAGCGATGCCTGTTGTTTTGCGATTTCTTGATAAAATAGCTTATTGAATTGAATTTTCTCAATTTGGAAACCACAAATAGCAAAAAGTTTCCTGATTTCTACGTCTTCATGATTTTCCATCCATGAAGCATGAAGCAAGAAGCAAATTCCAAGCACGGTTTTATATTTGGTATTTGGTTTTGGGTATATTTGATTCTGCCTTCCCGGTCATATAGCATAGCATCAATGCACATTTCGAATGAAAATATAGGTATTAGCTACAAGTTCTATCAGTCGATTCACATCAAAGAAGATTGCGCATCGATATACGGAACGAACTGCGTAACAATCCTAACCGAAAACCGAATCCTGTATAAATAGATAGGAAGTATAGAGCAAAGGAAGAGCAGTCAACAGCAGTATAGGTATTGCCCATGTCATTGACATTAGAATGTTCTTTTTAAGTTTTTGTTCCCAATTCCGCTCGAATTTTGAAGAACCCGGAATGCAGGCAAATGCATTCAACCAAACTTTAAAGAAGAAAAGAACGTCTATGCAAGTACAGAGTACAGAAAATGAAATACTGGATGTTGTGTTTCTTTGAACACTTTCAGAGAACGCCTTTCTGATTGACTAACTTCAATCGTCTCCATCCAGGGCGTAGTTACTATGAATCGAGGTACAGGCCCGCAACGGAAAAATGTTTTTCAAATGTTTATTTATACTAAAATTATGCAATCTTGATTTAAAACTGCACCATGGGGCCCTTCGGAAAATTTTGCTTACGTGTCCAATGTTGAAAAAACGACTGTGAAAATCACAAAAGTGAAACTGCTATATGCACAGTTTCAATTTTGTGTTTTTCTTTGTTTTTTTTGGAAAAGTATTTTGAAAGAAGGTATCATTCATCTACAGATCTGGATTTGAATGAAGGAAGAATGGATGAAAGAATTCTGAAAACTTCGCATTTGCAATGATTATTTTCTGTTGCGCTCAAGCATTTATCACTCAAATAGCTTTTCATCCACTTTCATATATCATGAGCGATACCTTTTGACGTGTGCATTCAAGAACCACGCTAGCAAACCGAAGATTTATGAACAACTATAGAAGTGAAAACAGAACAGAGTGAAATTGTAAATAAAATTGGTAATTTGTCAGTTCATTCAATTATTTTAAGAAAATTACAATTTTTATGAGCGCGCAACTAGGTATATGTCGGAACCAAATAATTACTGGTTTTGTTTTTTTCCTGCAGCAAAAGGAAAAATTATAGTGAAATAATCGTTAAATGAATGAATATATGAATAAAAGCATGAACAGAGATTGAAATTTACGTTTCACGAGGACATGTAGCAGGAAAATATGAGGACGCACCTAGGGAATAAATTAGTTAGTATATGCGCGCCAATATAGCAGTCGAAACAGCGGCGTACCCAGGAAGAGCCCCCATAGCTCGAGCAATAAGGTCTATATTTAAAATTACTTATATTGTATAGTTTTTGTAGAAACGGCGAAAGCCCTCTCACGCTTGGACCTTTTTAAATTCCTGGGTACGCCACTGAGTCATAACGTAACGTACATGTTTGCGTCCAATGATCACTATAGTTTACTAGTTACCTACTACTAGTCACATATAGTGTAGTTACATAAAAGCAGAAAACTCATTTTCATTTTCATTTCCCATACGCATGCGAATAGTGTTTATTCCTCGTGGAATATTTGTGTAGTAAAATGAGGTTTTATTGCACGCAAACAACACAAAAAAAAAACCATACAAAAAGCCAATGCATCAAAAAATGAAGTACAAACAAAACACACCGAAAAAGATTGAATTTATTTTCGCCTTTCGGTTTATCTTGTTTTGTGGGCTTTGGCTTCTTTTGCCTGTTTACGAAATTAGATTGTCCTTTTATATATGTGCCAATAAAAATTATTCTCATAATCATAATTCTTCCCAAAGAACATAACAACAAACCAGGGATGGCAACCGGTTTCGCAATACCGGTTAATTAACCGGTTAACCGATATTATGGCAGTTTTTCGGTTAACCGAAACCGAAATTTTAACCGAAAAATAATTTTGAGAATT
>JARJEB010023950.1:0-16852 GCA_030264535.1 Liometoxenus newtonarum
TTTTGGTAGGCGGAGCCTGATGTTGGCGACCAGGTTCAGACATGTGTGGCACGGTTGACGACATACTTGTAAACATTTTAGTTGTTTTTTTGGGAATTGTGCTGTCAACTTGTAAAAATTTGTAGGAAGATCAAAATAAAACTGATGTTTATCAACTTGGTTGACATGTGTGTGGGGGCAACAACCCCAACCTAGTTGAGGACAATGTTGACGATTAGGTTGAAAGTGTATGGGCCGCTTAAAACAAAAACAATTGTATATTGAAACATGCATGTTGCACGTTGTGCAGGTGCAGCTATTTTCAATCTATCCTATTGTTTAGACTAGACAACAATACGATTAGCTGAATGCAGGAGCGTATTGAACTATAAAATCGGCCGGGGGGATTTAAGAACAGCGGACCTTTAATTAGTAAAAAATGCGATACAAGCGGCCCTTTCTCATAGCCTTTTTTCATAAAAGAGCGGCCCTCAGGGAGCCCCAAACCACCGGCCCATCGGGGAACAGCCCGATCGCTTCGTGTCTTGATCCGCCTCTGGCTGAATGCATTTGGTTTCTTGCTATTTAATATTTTAGTCTTACATTCAATAATTTCTGTTTTGACTGTAATTCGCACAAACAATGAATTTCTATTTCATTAAATTTGTTCATCGTAATTCATTTCACTTCAATAAATTTGAAAATTTCGTCATTTAATTGAAAATCCAAACATGATTTCGTTTTAAATTTGTTTTAAGTATACACCTTCAAAAAAATCATCCAGATTATTAAACGGAAATTAATTTACTCTTTCGTTTTACTTTTTCAGGAAACAACCAAAAACGTTCGCTTTTGATCACTGCTTCAATTCAATCGATCCCACTTCAGATGTCTTTGCTTCCCAGGAAAAGGTCTTCGAATGTGTGGGGAAAGATATCCTAGAAAATGCCTTTGAAGGATATAACGCTTGTATATTTGCCTATGGCCAAACTGGTAAGTCCTTTAATTATAAAACTCTTCTGCTTTGATACGAATTATTATAAAAAATATGAAATGTTCTTATTCTCGAGAAATATATAAATTTCATTAATGAAACTCTTGTAATATAGGCTGGAATGTTTAAATTGTTAGACGGGGCTCGAAGTAGTAAATTTTCTCAGTAAATAGCCAACCTACGCTGCCTTTCCACGTCCAGCCATCTCTTATAACTCTAATCGTTTGTACAAATTGCTTTTTCTCAAGAATCTTCACACTCTAGGCAGTTTTCTCTTTTCTTCTCTTAATTCAAACCAACTTAACTCTTAACAAACCCAAGCAAGTTTCAAATGAATATCAGCAAGCAGCACGAAAGCGCAGAAAGATAATAAAGAGTGGAAGCAATATTTCACAGAATAAACTGAAAATGTAAAAAATTAAATTAAATGTGAAGCCACCATAGATTTGTTCGCTAAAATCCACAAGTTGGTGATAATGAGTACGGCAAAAAGGTAAAATATGTGAAAGAAAATAATAATAAAAGGAATAGAAGAAAATGAAATGAAAAAAAAGGAAATTTCTACGAATTCTTTGCTTTGTTGTTTGCGGAATGTTCTTCACAATGCCTCATCATAGTCCTAGTTCTAAAACTCCTGCAAGCAAAGGAAGCAAAAGCAATTTTTCAGTATACACAAGTTGAAAATATTCTTTTGTTACTTCATTTTTCTTCATTTCTCTTTAAATCATTTCGTTTTGCCGACGAGAACAAACCTGACGCTAAAGTATGCTCAATATGATGATATGCCATAATCGTAACGTACAAAAAGAACAATGAAATTCATGAAACTTTTTTGTAGCTTTTTGTATTTGTCGGTTTGTTAGGTTCGTGACTATCGCGTGTTTAAACACTCCCTCGTTTACTTCTCGTTTCTAAAAAGCTTGGCGTCCAGGGTGCCGCAACGTTGTTCACAGAACTCACATTTGCTTAATTAAATTTTCTTTTTATTAGTTTTTATTTTTATTATAACTTGGACAAGAGCAAACGCTTTCAGAAACATTTAGCTTTTAGTTTTATCATTAACATCCATAATTATTGCCTTGCATTTTTTTCATTTTGTCATTACGATCTAATTATCAGAATTGTTATAGAAATATAGTTTCAGCAGCTTATTAATTAATAATTAAAACACGCAATTTACACTTTCCAATAATTTTCTCATTCCGGGGAAAATTATGGTTGCTTTTGTTTATTTGAACACCAATTGTTATGATAATAAACTTGGAAAGCTATGTTTTAATGAGAACTTGACTTGTATTTATTATTCCGTATAAAATTATGAAATAATTAATTTTGTTAATTGTTTTTGTGTTTTTCTAAGGTTCTGGAAAATCGTACACAATGATGGGAGCACAAGACAACAAAGGATTAATACCAAGACTATGTGACACACTTTTTGATATAATTGCCAAACAACAAAGTTCCGAGTTAAGTTACAAGGTGGAAGTCAGTTACATGGAAATTTATAATGAAAAAGTTCATGATCTATTGGATCCGAAAACGAATAAACAATCATTGAAAGTACGAGAACATAACGTATTGGGGCCTTACGTTGATGGATTGTCTCAATTAGCTGTAACATCGTTTCAAGTAAGCGTTACGAATGGTTCAACCCTTATCTCAACTGAATTCCTGTAACTGTAACTTTATGTTACTACTGTTTGTGATTTGCTTGAAACTGACTTTGATTCGATTTTTCTCTTTCTAGGACATCGATAATTTAATGGCCGAAGGCAACAAATCTAGAACGGTTGCCGCTACAAATATGAACAGCGAATCTTCGCGATCACATGCCGTCTTCACAGTCATTCTAACACAAACATTAACAGATACAAAGTCGGGTGTTAGCGGTGAGAAACAGAGTCGAATGTCGTTGGTGGATCTTGCCGGTTCGGAACGGGCTGTGAAAACAGGAGCTGTTGGTGAACGACTTAAAGAAGGCTCTAATATTAACAAGTAATTATTTTATAAATACCTTTCGTTGTTCGTGTTTAAGTTATTTTTTTCTAGATCATTAACAACATTAGGTCTAGTCATATCGAAATTGGCAGATCAGTCCACGGGAAGCAAAAACAAAGATAAGTTTGTGCCATATCGAGATTCTGTGTTAACCTGGCTGCTCAAAGACAATTTAGGGGGTAACAGTAAGACTGTAATGGTCGCTACGATCTCTCCGGCGGCTGATAATTACGAGGAAACATTGTCGACACTTCGTTACGCCGACAGGGCGAAACGAATCGTCAATCATGCCGTTATTAACGAAGATCCAAATGCGCGCATTATACGTGAATTGCGCCAAGAGGTGGAGGCGCTCAAGGAAATGTTGAAACATGCGACGGTTGGTTTTTGTTTGCGGTTTTTATTCAAACGTCGCATTTCATTTATTCTTATTGTAATAGGGCTCTCCAGTGGGCGAGATACAAAAAATCGATATCAACAAAAAGCTCCTAGAAAGTGAGAAGTTGTATAAGGAAATGTCGCAGACTTGGGAAGAGAAACTAGTGAAAACCGAACGTATTCAGAACGAACGGCAGCAGACATTGGAAAAGATGGGCATCAGTATTCAAGATTCAGGAATAAAAGTGGAAAAAAATAAATTCTACTTGGTCAATTTGAACGCGGATCCTTGTCTCAACGAATTACTCGTTTACTATTTGAAGGTTTGTTGTTTTGTTGCTTTGTAATTGCTGTTTTCCACGTTTCGCCCATTAATTTACGATGTTAACCCACTTCATGACGCTTGTAATTGCAGGAAAGGACTGTGGTAGGTGCTAAAACAAATGGCACTGGGCCCGAACCCGACATACAATTGTCTGGCTTGGGAATTCAACCAGAACACTGTATTATTACAATTAAAGAAGGATGTCTGTTTATGGAGCCTGTGCACAATGCGCGTTCGTATATTAACGGTTCGCAAGTGACCACAAGAACCCCTTTGAAAAACGGCGATAGAATCGTGTGGGGCAACCATCATTTCTTCCGTGTCAATTGTCCACGTTCAATATGTAAGTGAATGTGTAGTAGAACAGGGCAGTGGAGCAGGTGATTTAATTTTCCCGTGTTTTCAGTCTCTGCATCGGAGCCGCAAACACCCGCACAATATATCGATTATAATTTTGCGCGCGATGAACTAATGCTCAACGAATTGAGCAATGATCCCATTCAAGCAGCGATATCAAGATTGGAACGACAACATGAAGAAGATAAAGAAGTTGCATTAGAGAAGCAACGGCAAGAATATGAACGTCAGCTGCAACAGTTACGAAATATTATGTCACCAACAACACCTTACCCTCCATATTCATACGATCCGTTTAAGTTTAGAACCGTTCCATGCACACCGACCACACAAATGCGTGTTGATGAAATGTTCAAACGGAGCATAGGTCAACTGAAAACCGACATTCTGAAGGCGAATGCCTTGGTGCAGGAAGCGAATCGCTTGTCTGAGGAAATGGGACGCAATACTAAGTTTAGTGTTACATTACAAATTCCGCCTGCCAATTTAAGCCCAAATAGGAAGGTGAGTGGTTTAATTTTGCGAGCACAACGGTTCTCATTTAGTTGTAATAGACGGTTCACTTTATTATACATAATTTATATTCGCAGAAGGGTGCATTTGTCAGTGAACCCGCTATATTAGTGAAACGAATGAGTGTGGCCAGTCAGGTGTGGAGCATGGATAAACTCGAGAACAAGCTGATAGATATGAGAGAAACGTACGATGAGCGATGTGAAAAGGCAATAGATCTAAAGGTATGGACGAATTCGTTCAACTTGAACGAACATTATTACATTCCTTTCTTTCCAGGAACAAATTGATTCGAAGATTGATCCCTTCTACGAATCCCAGGAAAATCACAATCTTATTGGAGTCGCGAACATCTTTCTCGAATGTCTTTTCGAAGACGTCGTTCTAGATTATCATACGCCAATTATAAGTCAGCAAGGAGAAGTGACTGGTAGATTACAGGTGCGATCAATACGGACAAAAGTAGAACAACTCCCCTTACCCCCTTACATATTATTGACTTTTTCTATTGTGTTTTCTATCCCAACAGGTTGAATTGAGTCGCGTTTCTGGAGTGTTGCCAAAGGATAGAATGTGCGCTGCTGGCTCAGACAGTTCGTCCGAGAGCAGCAGCGATGATTACGACGACGATATTGGATCACAACAGGTTACAATTCGTGTGAATGTAAAGCAAGCGTCTGGTTTGCCGCTGTCTCTTTCACATTTCGTGTTCTGTCAGTATACATTCTGGAACCATCCAGAATATACAGTAATTCCACCAAAAGTCGATATGCCTGAACATGTCTTCGCCAGCCAAAAAGATTCGTTGAAATTTAATCATGAAAAGGAGTTCACTATTAACATTACAGAGGAATTCCTTGAACATTGTTCAGAGGGAGCGTTGTCAATTGAAGTGTGGGGCCATAGAAGCGCTGGTTTTTCTCGCACGAAACCCGGTTGGGAAGTGGAACAACAACAATTAGCAAAAGCACGATCGCTGGCCGATCGTTGGTCTGAATTAACAAGGAAAATTGAGTTGTGGGTGGAAATACAAGAATTGAACGACCAAGGTGAATATGCTCCTGTTGAAGTGAGTGGTAAAGTCGACATGTTAACGGGGGGAGTGTATCAGCTACGACAGGGCCAACAAAGACGTATTCAAGTACGTGTCAGGCCTGTGCAAAATTCTGGAACTCTGCCTATTATTTGCCAATCAATTGTTAAAATTGAAGTTGGCAGTGTATTAGTACGAAATAGATTACAGAAAGCATTAGATTCGTATCAAGAAGAAGATTTGACTGTTTTACGAGAAAAGTGGAGCGAAGCATTAATGCGAAGACGGCAATACTTGGACCAACAAATCAAAAAGTTAATTGATAAACCTGACAAGACCGAACAAGATATTGAAAGGGAGCAAAGTTTGGTCGATCAATGGGTGAATCTTACTGAAGAGCGTAATGCTGTTCTTGTGCCGAATCCAGGATCCGGGATACCAGGAGCTCCCGCAGTTTGGGATCCCCCACCTGGAATGGAACCATATGTTCCGGTTTTATTCCTGGATCTTAATGGTTTGTTTACAAATAAAAGCAAAACAACATTTTTTTACATTTAATATTACAGCTGATGATTTGTCTACTCATCCTTCTGGTGAAGAAGTTTCAATCAGCGGCGTTAACTCAATACTGTCAAAGGAAATTGGAAATAAATTCTATCCTCTTCATATTCTACAGCATTTGGAAAAGGATGTGTGTGCCGTGTGCTCATGGGATTCCTCCATTCATGATAGTGTCCACCTGAATAAAATTACAGATCGTGAGTGCTAAGTTTTTCAATTCTTTTTTTGTTCTTTGCATATCTTTGTATTTCTTATGAATCATCACGATGAACTCATTCTTATTCAACTCTTGTAGCCAACGATCGAGTGTACTTAATTCTCAGGACGACGGTGCGACTATCTCATCCAGCTCCAATGAATCTAGTCCTGCGTAAACGTTTAGCTCTCAATATCTATAAGCGACAAAGTCTTACCGATCGCATTAAACGCAGAATAGTTCGTTCCGATATCATCATGCAATCGGGTGTTACTTACGAGGTTGTCTCAAACATTCCTAAGGCAAGCGAAGAACTTGAAGATCGTGAGTCATTGGCACAGTTAGCTGCATCCGGTGAAGATTCATCATTAGTCGATGGAGAGACCTACATAGGTAACAAAAATCATACTCAATAAACGTCAACGAAAATTGACTAACGTTTCTTGCATGCAGAAAAATATACTCGGGGAGTATCAGCCGTTGAAAGCATCCTGGCGTTGGACAGATTGAGACAAAGCGTTGCCGTTAAGGAATTGTTGCAGGCCAATGGCCAACCATTGATGAGAAAAACAGCATCCGTACCTAACTTTTCACAGGTATTTATGTTTATAACATTTGTATTTCTGTCTTTCATAAAGAAAGTTCTTTGTATTGCACAATCAGGCTTTGGAAACCAGAAACGGGGTATGTGCTTCTAGTTGTCACAATTTTTGGATTTTTGATTGTGATTTAGTTCCCTAGTACGAATTCATTGCCGTGTCTTCTTTTTCCATTCACTGTGTTGTTTTAATCAATACCATTTCGAAGCAAAAACTAAAAATATTGCTCTGTTCGTAGTTGATGCGTTTGGATACGAGCACGGAATCGTTGAACATTCCTCGATCTGAGAGTGTCAGCGAATTGTGTGAATTCGCGTCGAATCCTCTACGTTCACGTACGAATTTCGGCAAAGACTCAGAGGCGACTCCATCTAAACCGTTTGGACTAGGTAAGTTCTTTTTCAGTGGTGCAATTAACGATTATAACTTAATTAACAAATTTATAGACAGCAATTATCAATTTTATTAAGAAATCAGAGCTGTTTAGAAGCAGTTTATGCTTTACTTAGTTGAATTTAATTTAGGAGAGCTGCAATAATTAGTACAGTGTTTCATAGCCATAGTCATTTATCATATTCTAGCTTAGAATTGAGTCGGTTTTCAGTTGTCAGTACATAGGTAGTTTCAGAAAAAAATATTCACGCACATATGTAACATTTACATATGAATAAGTTTGAATGGATGATACCATTGTATCTTTTTATGTCGTATTTTATATTTGATATTTCATATTTGAATTCAACTTGCAATATGCACCCTTAAGCAGCATTATGCTTATAAATGTTATCATTCCTGTACTAACTTTTCGTAATTATGCTTTTCGAATCAAAAAATACACGGAGAACGCAACAATTCTTGTTGTTTTTTTTTTCTTCAATAAACTGATTAATTTTTGATCGTTCTTGTCACTTCAGCAGTATATTCAATTCGTATATTTTGATAAATAAGTTGATAAAATATTTTTTGATTCGATTTCAAACATTTCTGCATTAAATTTCGCTAATGCATACACTTAAGGGCCAATTTTCAAGTTAAGCAATAAATATTTTTTAACGTTTCATTATATTTTATTGTATTTATATTATATTTACAAGATACCAGGTGCTTTGATGAGAAGGTAATACCTCCCAGAGTTGTAATGTCGTATTTCTTTAAATTTTGTTCCAAATTTATCTTTTTTTTTAAATTTTCACTGGCCTCTATTTATTCACTCTTCAAAACCCCTGTGCATTTGACCAGTTCGCGTTTAATAACTTACCTCGTAATTTACCTTTAAACAAATACGTAACAGGTAAACATGATAAAATTTGGCAGTTTTTTTAAATATTTATATGATTGATGCTTGACTAATTATCCATTTTCGAATCTCTCTTTTTCTGCAACCTCAAGGCTCCATTCTGTCAGGTAAAAATGGAGGCTTGCATATTGAGATTGCCATTTAGGTGGAAACCCATTGTTCGCTCGTGATACAAAACGCATTAAAACAAAACAATCGAATCCAAGAAAAAAGAGCATTTTTTGCCAGTTACTACAAATAAACGAATGCTTTATACACAATTAGTTTTGAATCAATCTAACATACGATCTGAGATTTGTTGTTGATTATTTTGTCCAACATCATGTAGTTCACATTTAATTTTTCATATATATTATAAACTAATCTCATTCGTATGTTATGGCGATTGTCCGAATGGTAGATGGAATGCATCCATCGCGTCAAATGAGTGACGCGAAATCGTGATGAACCACGATTTGATCGTTAACTGTAGATGTTCGTTCTAGTCATGTAGAAAATCAATCAAAGCATGTCTGTATTTCATTCCCCAGAACATTATTTATGAATACACTATTTGTCATCTTATCATCATCATTCATGCAGCTATCATCATCATGCAGTCTTGTTCAGCATTGCATCATTTCATCATCATCATCTTTGTGATAATGGTTTGGTTTATATCGACGTATCTTTCTGTTTGTATCTTGTATCTTTTTAAAATAAGACCACAATTAACCACAACAAACAACAAAATACAACAAAAAGTCAAACACACAAAAAATACAGAAACGAAAAACAATCTCTTACTTATACTTATAGGTGCTACTTACTATTCAGCGATAAAGTCACAGAGACTCTCTATTTTAGAACATTAGATCTAATCATGCCTTGAAATTCTTTCTAGACTAATTGAAATTATTTTAGCTTTTTAATTACGATTATGCGATAAAAATTTGAAATTTCTATAGGAATACGGTATCAAAAAGAAGCATCGTGGACCATTCGCATGGTAGCTTAAACTTAAAAATAATTTACTTACAAATCGAACGCAAATGTACATTTTTAATAACTTAACAAACTTAACGTTAGACAAACACGTTGTATACAATTGGCATTCTTGCATGGTCTGTTAAATGTATTTAGAAATGTTAGTCTCTTTGACTTTACAATTGAATTGAATTGATCATAAAACGATACTGTCGCTTATGGGGTAAATCGATAGTTGATTGCTGGTTTTTCAATATGATTGTCCGTCCATTCATTACTATTTTGCTGTCTTCCAGCTCGACCGACGTTCTTAAATCTCAGCTTGAATTTGAACTCGCTGCGGTTACAACAACCCGCCGGAGTTTCTAAATGTACGTTTCCTGCGTAAAATTTATTCTTATGCAAGTTTTATTTCCTTTGTATTTTGTTGATTTTCATTGGTTTTTTTTTCGTTCGTCTATTTATATTATTATTTTGTTTCAATATTTAATATTTTGTTGTTTTTGATTGTTTTCTGTCGGTTCATTTGTTGATTGTAAATGACGATTAATGTTTTAGTCTCTCCTGCAAATCCAAAAATATCATTGAGAATGACGACTTTACATGAAGAAATACCAATTGCACGTAAACATTCGTTAGATTTAATTGCTGACGAAATTACTGAAGAGGAAAAGGAAGAGTGTGAAGGATCAGATGCGAAATCGGATTTTTCCGTAAGTATCACAAATCCGCACTTTTCTTCTGGCGCACTCTTTGGATCAAAACAACTAAAAGTCAAAAGGTAAAAACAATGTTAATAGTTTATATTGTTGATTACAGCACAGGAATAGGTCCTCAAATCATAGAAGGAGAACTCTACCAACTTCAAGAACTCTCGATTCTCTTGTTGAATTCGCACCTAAAACAGGTACACCATCAGCCAATTCAAGCGGTTACGGCTCTCAAGCAGTCTCCTCAACAAACCTGTCCAGTGAAGACTCGATGTCCTTACGGAGTATAAGTGCTGATGAAACACCAGATGCAGAATTGCGCTCTACGACTGCTGAAACACGGCCATTTACAGAAACCATTCCGATAGAAGAAGAAATGACAAATGTACGTTTTATTTAATTAAATATTATTATTTTTATGACCTAATTGTTATTTTGTAGAAATTTATTGATAATTTGAAGATCGTATCTGATGAGATCAAAGCACATGACGAAAGTTCTAATCATGATTCGAATGGTATCAATGGAATTGATACAACTAATGATCAAATTGGTGAAAAAACCGAATCAGATTCGCCTTCGGAGGGCAGTAATATTGTGAAAACGAATCTTTCGCCTGGAAGAGTTGTCCGTCGTCGTAAAACCAACAACGTGGCACCGACTCAACGCGCTTCGTTCCCGCAGGGCCGTCCAACGTTTTCTGAAAGTAAACAAGCTCACAGTGAAATTGTAAATCGACTTCAAACACACGATGATGGCACGGACAGTTCAACAGATAAACTAGAAGGTGCTTTATACCAACCATAAAACTGGCTTCATTACTTTTTATTTATTTTCTTTTTCTAGATGAAAGTGATAATAATTATGGTTCCCGTCCTGATCTCAACAAATTAGTTGATGTACCTGTACCTGAATGGGTTGTATTGGGTGAAAGCGTACTAATTCGTCCATATAACTCGTCCGGTGTTGTCGCCTTCATTGGGCCGACTGAGTTTCAAAGCGGTACATGGGTGGGAGTAGAACTTGATGCACCCAAAGGTAAATACAATTATTTTTCATTATAAAGCAAACAAATAAAGATGTTAATAATAAATTGCCATTGGTTTAGGTAAAAACGATGGTACTGTGCAGAGCATAAAATATTTCGCATGTCGTCCAAAACACGGCATGTTTGTGCGCGCTGACAAATTAATATTGGATAGGCGAGGTCGCGCCATGCGACAATATAAAGCACAGGATGCACTTGCAGGTTCCAATCACAGTCGGTGTGCATCAGGCAAAGGTCAGTCGAAAAACTGACCCCTTGGTTGTATTAATATTTTGGTTGTTCCACAATTTTTCTAAGAGTTTTGGTTATCGATGCTTTGTGTGATTTAAAAATAGTGATTTTACTTTTAACTTCATTGTTAAAAATGCAATTTTGTAACTTTTATTAGTGATTTTAACATGTAATTTTATTGTGCTACTATACATATAGGATAAGTGTATATGTTTAGCTTTTTGTTAATTTCTAGGTGATATTTTACCACGCTCCAGATCCCGTGGTGATGGTTTGAATCATGTGGGTGCTCGACCATGCCCGAAAACCAAATACAGTCCTAACTAACACTAGTCCCCTCCATTGAAAACCACCCTATTTAAAATTAAAATATGTTAATATACATTTGTAATAAGTACATTATATCAATTACAATTAGGTAGATTAGTTATAATTAATTAGTTGCGCCGTCCTCATACGCGTCTAAATTACTCCTGAATTCATATATTCTTGATGTCCATTTTTCATTAACATTTAAAAAACTAAAAACTTATCTATTTTACAATTACATCCAATACAGTTTTATACTAATTATACATTGATGTAGATAGAATAATATTAAACTTTAATAACTAAAAATATTGAATTAAGGTTGGGATTTAAATTTAAGAAAAATGGGCTTAGCAAAGAAAAGAAAAAGTTTAAGAAAAATAATTCTAATGTAATAATATTGTAGGAAAATCATAATTTATTGTGTAGTAATATCAGGGCACTAGTTCACAGTTCACAAACTAATAATTTCATTCAAATAATTTTTTGGTATTAAATCAAAAAATATTTAACTCTGTTTTGCATTTGAATGCAATATTAATATAAATTTTGGTTGAGTTACTGTGACTGTAAGAAACACATTTAATTCCAGCCTTATTAGCCTTTGGTTGTACAACAAACCTACTAAAATGTTGTGCGGGAAATATATTAATGAAAAATGTATATATGTTCTGTGATACTCGTTTAATTCCGAAATGAACTAATTATATTTATTTATGCTAATTTTGTACATTCACTTGCATATGCCTATGCATAATTATGAACAGTACTATTGTATTTGTACATTGTTACTTTTTGAAATCGTTTTGCAAATTGGTTCTTGCACGTGCAACACTCGTGCCGCCTATCAAACATTATATTTTTTGGTATTCAAAAATTGAGTCATATTTTTATAAAGAATAGAAATTAAATGAATATGAATACAGAATTAGACACAATATATACATATACAAATAAAAAATATGTACAAGCAATAAATGTGAATAAGTTGCTTTGTTCAATCATAATTTACATGATACGTGATGAAAGTGCACATTTTTTAATGAATTAATATGAGATTTGTAGAATTATGTGTTTAAAAAGAGCACAATCGACAAAACAATAAATTCGCGAAAGAAAATGACATTTTTTCATTTTAGTTCAACTAAAATACTTATATTACATTTTAATAGAAATAGACGCGGTAAAATAGTTTAGAAATGTGCATACTTTGGGTGTAAAGTAGATTAACATTTGTAGTTTTCACTTGAGCAATATTGATATTGCTTTTATTGTCTTGAACATGTTATCAATTGTCGTAAAAATCAACTACTAAAGGTAATACTATTGAAAGAAACATAAACGCCAATCAACGTTCCCAATTTTTCCGTCTAATATTCAATCAACGTACGTAGTAGGTATCTTATAGATTGATATGAATGATAATAAGAAAAAGATATAGGTAATTGCCAAAAAACATACCTTATTCTAATAAGTAATGTTGTAAATAGTTTGTGTAGTGATTTCTTCAGGTATATAATTAATACCCTTAAATTAATTAAACATAATAACAAGACATATTTTATTAATAAGCAATTTTAAATTGATGAGTACGATTAACGAATACCACTTGACTAGTCCATCAAGAAACGTTTATGAACTTGCTCAGAAAAGCTACCAGGAGTTGAACCAATAAAATTATTTAAGTAATAAATAAATTTGATAAGATAAACGGCACAAACCTATACCGAATGAAGGGCATGAAAAGAAATTTTGCCTAAATTGCTAAATCGTGTTATGTTATATATTAATCAACACCTAAAATAAATTATTTCTCTCCCAAATCTCCGATTCATGGAAATAACAACAACTTAATGAATAAACAGTTCTAGTTGTATGTTGTAAGTGATTGTATAGTTAGCCCACACTGATTAAAAAGCACAACACTTAAATTGTTAGCATAGCCACGAATTTTGTTTTTACTTGTATTTATATAATCGATGTATGTTGCAGTGAAGTTGCAAGTAATTCAATTTATTCTTTATTAATATATTAATTTAATTATTAACTTATTCAAGTAAAGATATGCAAATTTCCGGTTTTTATGTACATAATCAGCAGTGTGAAGGAAAGTAATCATTTTTAATGGTAAATAAGTCAAAAAATCAATTAAAGAAAATATTTAAATTACTATCTTGTATCTTATAACTTACGTAATTATGGTTGAAATTGTATCAGTTAGTGGCAATGTAAATTAATTGTAAATACCATTATCAAAGTATTAATTAACAAATACTATCCTATTATTCATGACTAAATTAATTTAGAAAACAGTACAGAATGAACTTAATCAGGAATAAAATACATGAGACATGACATGATCAAAAAATAAATATATAGCAACTATCTGAATATTAACATTGTGTTCTTATTATTGCATACTTTCTCTTCAAATCCTTTATTAATTGATACTTTTCAGAGATTTATCATTTCTATAAAATTGGAAATTTATATGAATATACAAGGGAAACATTTTATAATGCTGAAATATCATGACAATTATTTTAACAAGATAATTGAAACGAAATGAGTAATAAATTACGACAAGATAGGGTTCTTGGGAGTTGCCGTTGCTAGTTGGAAGTAAAAGGAAATCACAAGGATAACAGAAATAAGGATGGATACAACCAAGGCATCCGGTATCAGCAAGATGTTAGAATAAAGGGAATAAGGGAAAGAACAACGGATAAAGTGAACGGTTAAAAGCAGCTATGAGTATGAGATGAATGAATTAATTGTTCCCACCGCGATAATGAAACGCAAATTAATGGCTTGTAACTTATGAGTTTTAAACATTGTTTGTTAGTGTTAGGACTTGGATTATGACTTTTTTCAATGTTTCAAGACAAATGCCCGATACATTGAAAACCAAAATATTTAATGGGTACTATAGTACTAGAATGTATTCAAGAGGAAAAGAATACATTTGTGATGTGACGACGTGCAAAGCAAAGAACTTTCAAACAAAACGTCGTAATGCATACAACACTATGGCGTTTCTATATAGCAGTGTTTTATACGACCACATAACATTACCGTAAATCTGCATAATTACGACAAACGACGCAACTTTACCGTTTTTGTTTGCCTCACTACTCTTTCTACTGTTTTGCTTCTTTCTCTACTATCTGCGTATATATTCTACATTCACCCCCAATTCGAAAAACGAATTTCTTTGGCTTCTTTTTGACTTCTAGATTTACAACATTACCCAACAAAAACAAAAATGAATTTAATTTAAAATAATTTGTTGTTTGTTAAATAAACAAAAAAATTGTGATATAAATAAAAAAACACGTTTCGTGAAAGACAAAGGAATTTCTGCACTGTACTTTCAGTGACTGAAAGAAAATGAAGAAGGAAGAAAGAAAAACAAATAAGTGGTAAAAAATGTTAGCCACTTACGAGTAAGCTGTTGAATTATCTCGCAGCTATAAATAAAATGTGTTTCACGACGAAGTGCACTGCATCCCACGGTTGAGTTGAGAAGGGTGGTGAGGCTGAGGAATAGAAGAATTTTGTGTGACGTGCGTCGACGTCGTCAGCATCCCTGCTACCCCTTAGCTTTCACAAATTGTGCAAGTGAAATGAAAGCACGGTTCATGATTCCCCACCCCGAATGAATTTAGGCGCCAATCGGACGCCGGCGTCGCTATCGTCCTGGAAATTTAAGGGTTGCAGGGTTGGATATATGCAAGCGACTTACCAATGGCGTCGAACGACGTCGGGACGTAGCCATAGTGACTCTCATACAGATAATGATACAGTTTCTGATACAGATTGCTATCGTTTCGTATCTGTGCTATATTCAAACGTATTCAGTGCTTTTGCTGATTTTCATTCTGATTGCTAACGATTTCGATTTTGTGAAATTGTAAAGTTGTAATTAACGCATTGCAATTAAATTCTATTTTCAACGGATGGTTTGTGATTGTTTTTTTTAAGTTCTCATTGTCTGTTTTACTTCTTACTTTTTCGGTGTAAAGTGAAAAATATGATTGTGTCCAATTAAGCGTGGATATTTTGGGGCTGATAAATCAAGTTGGAAGTGACGCGCAATAATGGAAAAACTAACGCAATTCGTTTCAAAATCATTTTGTGTTGAAAATAACAATAGTTTAGTGAGCGACCCACATAATTCACTTTCAGACAACGCAACATTAACAACATCAGCAACAATTAAAAGCGAAGATTTATCTGAACCAGCACAACTAACACATTTACAGCAATCAGATATCAAATCAACAATATCAGAAGATACCTCACCACTAATGGCATCGAAAGCAGCACTTGATAAACCCGATAAACCACCACTTGCATCAATCAAACCAGCAGCGAAAAACTGGCTGATATCAAAAGATCCAATTACAATCACAACATCAACAACAAATCATTCACATTGCATTGACCTAAGTCTCAATCATCAAGCAAATGTTATTTACACATCAAGTTTGATCTTAAATCAAACGAGGGCTTTCGATCCAACGGGTCTAGGGGTAGGAATAGCAAAACATGAACACATTTTATCAAATACTTGTGGAAATGGTACCGGACCCAATAAATTGTGGTATGATGTTGGAAATGTTAAAACATCACCGTCGCCTGACGACGGTTCACCCATTGAGTTGACGAAAAATGGGTACAGGTCGAGTTCATCGAGTCCAATTGATTTAGAGGATTCCAAATCTTGTCCGGAGATTGAAAAACATGAAGACGATGAAGAGCTATCGACGAGGAATAAAGGAAAGGATTTGAAAAGTAGTCACGGGGAAAGAGATTTGAGTGAAAACGACAAGAAATTGTGTAAGTTTATACTTGAAATCATTTGTTTGAATGCTTGAATATTTTTCAAAATTATGCTTTGGAACTAAGTTCCCTCCTTGTCAAAACATAAACGAAGACTAATATTTAAGTATAATTACAACTAATTTGGTATATACATTCAACATAATAGTATATTATTCAATGAGCGCATATGCAGGCTATTATACGCGAGGGCGAAGTTTACATAGCGAGACGTTAGTCGAACGGAGTAAACGCCCGAGCATATAATAGCGCATAGGCGCGAATTGAATACTATACTTTATCTGCGACGACAAAATTTAATTTGGCTTTCAAACTTAAAATTTCAACCATGGAATTCAACACATAATTCTAAATGACGTTTTAGATGCAGTCCGTGTGCCACATATCATTATTGAATGCAGCGAAGAGCTGTGCTTGACGTAAAGTAAATCTCTAGAGTCTAGAGGAATAACTAACCTATTATTGACGTGTGTCAAGCTCCATTATTCGCGAGTGGTATTAATGTGGGTTATA
>JARJEB010023962.1:0-22987 GCA_030264535.1 Liometoxenus newtonarum
GCTCGAAATGACGACATTCCCCTTGGTATCGTACTTAATTGGAGCACCACCTTCGTGGACAAGTGTTCCGTATGCTGTTGGCGTGAAAAAGGCGGGAATGCCAGCTCCACCAGCCCTAATTCTTTCAGCCAACGTGCCCTATCGATATTTATTTTGCCACTGAACACGCTTGTTCTAATGTAGTAAATATTGAATTACCTGAGGCGTCAGCTCCACTTCCAACTCCCCAGACAAGTACTGTCGCTCAAACTCAGCATTCTCACCCACGTACGACGATATCATCCGTTTAATCTTCTTCTGATTGAGCAGCAAGCCCAAGCCGAACTTATCCACACCAGCATTGTTCGAGACGACGGTGTAGTTACGACTTGCGTGTTTCAGGAGCGCCGCAATGAGATTTTCCGGAATGCCACAGAGACCAAAACCTGGAAAAGAATTTGCACGATAATTGCACGAAATATATACGAATTATTTATGCTTGTAACCTCCTACTAATAATGTTGTATCACTCTTGATGTCGTGGATTGCATCCTCTGCGCTGGCGTACACTTTGCGGCATGTTTTTGTTGAGTAATTAAATGAACTTACCTAAGAGACATAACAAGCAGAAATTAATTAGTGTCGCAAGGTCTAAGACGATTTTTATAATCACCAGAACACTTAGGGAGTACCGTATATTTGATTTCACCACTGTTTTAGTTAATATCTGTTTAATTAACATGTTGATTGCGATTTAAATGAATAAAAACATAACCTAAAATTTAGTACTTGTGAAATCCGAGATGAAATTACGATTGAAATGCGCTTAGCAATAGTAATTTTTGAGTTTGGGTTTGACGACGAGATTGAAAATTACTTCACTTTATTTAAATTATGATAAACGCCGCTGCGCGTTCTGGTTCAATACGAGTCCAATGTGTACGAAACAGAGGAAAATTTGTGCATTAATGTGTGTGAGTGAGTACATAAACCGGTTTGATCTTTGCTCCCTTGCTGTTCCGTGTTCGCCTTCAATTTGGCGTAATACGTCGTTGAGAATCATTTAAACTTGATTAACAACATTATTTATAAGTTATTGTTACATGTATTTTTTTTTTAAAGTTTTCATAAAAAACCAAGTAAAAAACCATAAAAAAAACAGATAAGAAACTTTGACGATTTTTCAAAAGACAATATACAATTGGTTGCCTAACATGAGGTACACAGATTTTTTCCCAGACTTTTCCAAGGTGTTTTTCCACGTTTTTTGCGAGCATCAAAATTTCTGTTTCGGAAATACTACATTCCCTGACTCTTTGATTCAGCAACGGTCGCGATTGATTTAGCCATCTTATGACTGAGCAAACGGTCAATATCGCGGTTCCCATTAAACGCAATCCGGCTGTTTACATTCTTGGTTGAATTATTCGAATTGCTTTCTGCTGTCGGGCAATTATTATTTACATAGTCGCTTGACTGGTAGCAAAAACTTGTATCCTCTAGATTCCCAATGTGGCACTCATCGAAAGCCTCGCCAACAACAGGGATGTCGTCGATCGGCGGCAGGACGATCTTTTTGTCATCGTAGCGGATGCACGGCGATCGATGATGCAAGAAAACTGATAGTGATGGTGCATCTGGTTTCACGATAATGGCGCGGTTGAAGCATTCCAGATTATTTGCCGGCATGCAGAATGACAGCCGATCGTTGGTTGCGATTTTCCGCAAAAGAGACGTGTCCAGCCTGGGGTACTTGTCCTTGCAGGAACGCAAAGACTGATGCAACTTCAAGTCGCAGGCACCACGACGCAGAGCGATGTCTGAACGGAGGAAACGACGTTGCGGTTTGAATAGTATGGCAGGACTTGTGTGGCAAGGTCCAATTTCCACCTGAAACAATATATTTATATAGGTACCTACATGCAAGGCAAGAAGGAAAAACGATGAAATTGTCGTTACTTCCATGGCAGTAATCCACGAATTAAACCGTTTACGTGCTTTCGTGTCTTTCGTTAGATGTGTCACAGCAAAATCCCAATACTTGTTGACTCTTCTTACGTTTTTAAAGTCTTTTGCGCCAAGATAACTGAAAATGTGCAACACTATGGAAATCGGCATCAATTGGATCTTAAATAAAAATAGAATTTAACGATGAAAATATTTATTTCTACATTATCGGAATAAACTTACAAAATCGATTTCAGGTTTATCTTTCCCCTTGTAGCCTTTCTCAGTTGTTGATTTATTATCCTTCTTGGAGGTTTTTTGGCCCTTCAGGACGTTGTTCACCTTTTGTTTGGCTTGTGCAACGACGCCAATAGACTTATCCACTTTCTTCTTATACATGACCATAGAATCGTTCCATTCTTTCCGCCGTCTCAATATGAGTTGAACATCTGGGTCGCTTTCATCCATTTCTTCAATGTATTCCTCGTACAAGAACTTCTCCGATGGAAAATTGAATGCCGTAGCTGCATTAGAGACCTTCATGTACTTGTAGGCGGTCCGCATGTGCCAAAGCACTCGCCTTAGGACATTATCACCACCCATTACTAACAAAGCTGAAGGCAAACAAACTTGTAAGTATGAAATAAACAAGAAATGTAAAAACGTCTGAATGGGTTTACTTAAGAATATGCCAATTTGCATATCCGGATTGTTCAAATACCGGAACCATATTAGGTTTGAAATGATTGTGTCATCCGCTTCTAAAATATCCAACGTGCGATTGTTGTCGGTCAGCTCTAGATCGCTGATGAAGTCAGGCACATCCAATGTGTGTAAATAGTTGGCACACTTTCCCATATTGTATTTCCACGCAATATCGAAAGACATTCGCATGTAGGGGTGCTCCTTGACTTCGTTGAACATGCACTTGAGTAGCAAAGCTTTTTTGGACGATGCTGAACGCAAAAAGGCTTCTTGCGTTGTTACATATATGGTGTAAATGTCTACATTCTTATGCTGTATTTCAAAACCAACTTTTATGAAAGAAACATAATAAGTGACCGTTTAAGAAGTTGTATCAGTTTTGATTGCATACAGTTGCATACTTACTTGTACTTTGATTATTGGATAATTCGCTGAAAGCATCATTACTTGCAAACATTCTTTTATTAAATTAAAGAAATTTATATAAAATGCGAGGTAAAAGCATATTCAAGAAAAAATGCTGTCAAATTGTCAAACAAAACAAAACAATTCCTAAAAAGCTTCTGCTGCCGCGTTTGTAAAATTGGATGCTACAACGTTTCTTTACTTGAAATTGCAATATAAGCAAACAAATACATTAATTAATACGCGCCATTGCAAACGTTATTATCACAATAGCAAATACGAGCTATAGTCAATAGAGCAAATAGTCAAACACAAATAATAATTGAGGATGGAAATCAAGATCAATAAGTTTCAAGTTGCTTTGTACGACTGGTTGTATAAGCATTTTAAAAATAAAACCGTCCAGGTCGCGAAAGTCCCAGGCACCCAGCCGGCAGCCAGAGACGAGGCCAGACTGCCGTGGTCCAACTTCAACCAAGAAGTTGTCATTGGCGATTTTTAACATTTTATTTATTATATTTTACTTGTTGAAGAATATAATATAATAATAATAAATAGTGCAACATGTACAACTTTGTAGCTTCTAAACTGTCGCCGAAAGTATCATGTTCAGCAGCTGCCCTTGATGACTATGAAGTTACAAATCTGATAAGTGATGACGCGTTGGTGCGTTCCAGAGGATTCCTAGCGTTCACATCAATCAAACCGCCGGTGGATATTGTCTTCAATTTTATTTGCGACATAAATTTAAAGTACATTAAACTAAAAACCAATGTGGGATCTCAAAAAACTATCGGCGTTGAAATTCTTGCTGGAGACCTACCTACATCAGTAGGCAGACAACTTTACGATGGAGATGGACTAATAATGTGTAGGCGAAATCAGGCACCAGTGTGCAGTACTTGTAATTACCATTTGGCATACTTTAATTCTCATCAGTGTAGAATACTCACACACACTAATAAGCTGTGCATAAGACTGTTTCGTACCGATCCACGATCAGTACCTTGTTTAGGTGCTGTCGAAGTCTGGGGAGATGTGGCTCAATCGTGTTCTAATTCAACAAAACAACGCGTTAACAACCTAATAAACACAAGAGTGAACGATCAAGTACAAGCAAAGCGAGAATCAAAGGCTCATGTAAATGAGAATAGTTTTAAGATAGCGGACGATTTTAAAGATGCAATTACCTACGAAGTTATGGCTATGCCAATGACCTTGCCTAGTGGTAACACCGTAGATCAGAAAACTTTAGAAAAATGTATAAGCAACGATATGACATACGGCCGGAAACCCGCAGATCCGTTTACTGGCTTAGAATTTCTGCCAAATAGAAAGCCAGTTATGAATGTTCCGCTGAAGAGTCGAATCGACTTGTTTTTGCTGCAAAATGCGAACACGCGCAAAACATTTGGCATTGCCCGAACATTGGGTCCCAACAGAAGTACCAATGTACCATCACTACTTCCAGCTTCAAAAAAATTCAAACTGGAATGTGAACCAAGCACAGGAGACGATTTGGATGAGGCTATCGCTAAGGTCGTCAGCAGTAGTAGCTTCATTTGCTATACGAAGGACTCTAGCCCGCAACAACAACTCATCAAGAGTTGTGGCAGATGCGAAACGAAATCGCATCTCTACGCGATAACAACATGTAATCATTGCTATTGCAAGCCCTGCATCATCCTACTAAATAATGTTTGCGTCGGATGTAAATTGAAGTTTGACAATAATAATGTTGTAAAATTAAATTTTTGATGTTTACCAAATATATAGGAATACTTTTTTTCTATTTACAAAACTGGAAAATAATAGTTTTCCGTTTCTTGTTTGGCTAGGGATAATAGACATAGGAAATAGTTTCTACTTTGGGGGTTCACGTAATACGTCAACATTGCCGCCTCACTGGTGCGTCTCCCCCCCGGGGAGCCAGTCGGCGATACGTCCGGCGAAATGCTCATTTCGGAGTGTTCGGGACTCTCCCTGTCTGCAGGCGGTTGCATTAGGCCACCAGTGCTGCGTACGTAGTCAGCAACGCGCGCCCTGCACGCTGGATCCATTTCCAGGCAGACATCGTCTTGCACGATTTGCATTACGATTTTGGACGGCGCCAGTTTCAAGCAGAGCAACGTGGGATCATTGTTCACAATGCCAGACAGTTCAGACAAACTCAAGACGCGCTGCGTCATATCCTCATCGACATCGACTATTATCAACGCCTCGGATGTGAGTACCAGGGCGACCGCATCGTATTGACTGACATTCGTGATTGCTGTCGCTTCAGTCACGAAGAGTATATTGCTTTGCGTGACGCCTTGCAAGAACTTCCATTTGTACTTGACGATTGAGTTTGGCGACGAGTAGATGTGATTGAGGACAGGATTCATTCGCGGTTCCGGTAGCTTATTCCAGCCCGCGCCTTGAAGTAAGCCTAAAACAAGCCAAGTTCTTGCAATAACTAACTACCTTGCCCATAATCGTACTGATTACCTTACCTTGGCCGGTTAGAGCAACCAATTCCGCAGCGCCACTCAGTGGTTTCGTGAACACACCAACAATCCCACGTCCCACACCGGCAACAAGCGACCTGGCCGACGCCCCCTCAACCATTACACTTTGCAGTGGATGATGCGCGATGCCGCCCACAGCCCCCAGCAAACTAATTCCCAGTCCGGTCATTCCTTGGACGAAACCCTGCGTCAGTCCTTGTGGCCTCTGCCTGCGTGACTCCTCCGTGCGGCGCAAATGCTCCGCATCCAACGTCAGTCGGTCCAAATTGCGTGCCACACTCGAAGCCAACTTCGTCACGGAATGCAATGTGCCAGCGGTGACATGCTTCATCAGGCTAGCTGATCCATACGATACACCGCGAAGAAACGCCCACGGGCCCTGAACGAAGCCGTGATACGGCAGACTGACAAAGTCACGCAGACCCGAGCCCATCGCGCGTGCCAGTCCTCCGGGACTGCCAAGCAACTCCAACGAACTCACCACCCATCCGGCGCCGAATATCGCGCCGGAAATATAATGCATAGTCATCGCGTGACCTAAACGATAGTACGTGGTGAACAAACGTTTCTTGTCGAACTTGCCGAAGTGCAGCGGCGACTGGTCTAAGGCGATGTAGAGTTTCACGGACGCATGGACGGAGAGTAGAATGGAAATTTCATCGACACTGAAATTCCTTAGACGCACTGGTCGCGCAAGCATTGTCGCCCCGTATTTCAAATGAAGTGGCACCGGAACACATATTGGCTGGAGTTTAAGCGTGGCGGTTTGCTTGCTCGCCTGCCACACGATCAATTTCGTCGGCGTCAGTATTGTCAAGTACTCCACTAGTTTCATCATGTAAATGTCCTCGACGAAGATGGATATCGGTTGCACTTTGATATGAATATCTCTAACATCTACAAAACAGAATGTGCGTGTGTGAGCGCATTATTACACTACAAGTTGAGATAGCTACATACCGGTTATGTTTTCGTTTAAATGCAGATCCCGCCATGTCTCTACATTCATATCCAATCGTATCACATAGTTTTCTTGAGCATCATAAATTAATTGATTAATAGGCACATTGAAGCTACGCAAAGTGTTCTTCGGACCAATCTCCTGACTGACGAGCAACACGGGAAAATCGTACGATCCGCGCGTATACAATTGATTATCGATTTGTATATCGGTTATGCTCAAACAGACCTCTGAGATTTCTGCTCGTGTTACTGTTAGCGCAATATTATCACACGTTACGCTGATAACTTCCTTCTTTTCAGCGCCTCCATTCTCCAAATCGGAAGTGAAAGTGAACGTCACATCTTTCAGAAATGCCAGGATACGTATCACATGGTGTTTTCGTCCTTGGCCAGACGCTGCCAATTCCGCATCGTCAAAATCATTCACGTACAGTCCTGGATATTCCATGCACTGCGATTCGGAAGGTGCACTGCGAGCTGGTTGGACGATAAAGTTACCCGCGGATGAATTAGTCGAAACAGATTCTTCAGCGCTGAAATAAGTGCTGGCCGCTGTTGTTGTACTATCGGCGTAACCGAGTTCCCTGCGTTGCTGTTCCTGTTGTTGTGGTAGCTGTTTGAACTCCTTCTCATGCAGCGTTAGACGCACACGTATATCTCTGGCGCTTATTTCCACACGGCTTACTGACTCAATGCGAACGATATTCGCATGGGCCGTGTATTTAATGACAACTTTCACGTCGCCATGGTAAGGAATACGAACGAATTGATCATTGTAATTCGTAACATTGATTGTGGTTGACCATAGAATATCTTTTGGATTGGCTAAAACATTCAATGAAACAGACAGAAATGATCAAGTTTTTATTTTTGAAATACATACTAGAGCGTAACTGGACTTGTTTGTTTGTTGTAGGTAGGTATCTGCCTCTGTTTTGAGGTGTTCAAGAGAGAAAACAAAGTTTACCTACCACCACCCTTTCGTCATTGTACATACATCCTTTCCAAGTTTCCAGTTACGTCAGTATATTGATTGCAAAGTTTCTTTTTATGTAAGTAATTACCTTGATCTGAAGCCAGGACCAACAATTCAGCATAATTCAATTGCGGCAATTCCGGAAACTTTTCGCTCACGATTGGCATGCTATAGTAGCTGGATGCCATATTACCCACGCAGCACAACCATTCAAAGTGCTCGCAATCGTTGTTTATCGTTGCTTGATCGATCCTGTACTGGGCGCAATAGATTTTCGCACCGCAGCGATTCTCAATCAGCAGTTGCGGATGCAAATCGTGATGGACCGACACGAAGACTTGTCCTTTGTGTTCTTGCTGTACCACCACAATCGGCACGCTGTGATTGTCGCACGGTATGGCAACACTACGACGAGCCACAAGCTTATCCACTCGCAGTGGACACGACCAACCATGGCGTGGATTCGTTGAGAACGACAAGTAGAATACCAAGTCGGAATTGTACGTGAAGTTCGTCTCGATTCGCAACCATTGCATTATTGGAAATCCACTATTTCTGCGCATTATGAATTTACTTGGAATTTGGAATACGTAAAATAGAAATTAGAATTACTCACGTCCTATGCTGTTGCGGTGGAAGAATGAAAGCATGAGTATCGAAATGTCGTGGTAGGTTGACTTTAAGATTGTTGTCCGGCACGGCGAAACACATAACGTACAGTTGCATATTTAAATGATTGGTGATAACATGCGAAGACGCTAGTCGAAGCAATCGTATTTCATTATGTATTGTGCTTAAGATGGACATAACGCAAACCTGCAAAGCACACATATTTTGTTTTAGCTGTATTCGTACACGCAGTCTGCACAAACGCACTTACGTATGGCTCACAAAAGACGGTGCTCTTTATGTGTCCATCCAATGGAATGGTGCCAGTGATTGAAGGCATGTAGAACGCCTGTGACCAATTCGATTTGGCCAATTGCAACGGATTCGAAACGTTCCAAGTGCTCCCCAAGCCAACAGCAATGCAAAACGTCTCCTCCAACTTTGGCGGTGTGATCATTCCGTTGTGATTGATGCGACAGAGTTCCTTTTCATTGATTAGAATGGCGATGGGACAGCCCAGCACGTTGATCATCAGTGACCATGGAAGCAGTTCAACTAGCAGTGCACTAGAGTGAAGGCACGCGTTCTGATAACGCACCTAAAATCGTAAATTCATATTTAATTATTGTTGTCGATTGCTGCATGGATGCGTGGATGTATGTACTTGAACGTGAGTCAATGGTTGATCGTCCGCAATAAACTCAACACTCTCGTAATCATCTTGAAAATATGGCCATGGTCGTTTATCGTATGCATCGACTGCGGCAAGTACGTCGTCGATATCCTCCTTCTCTGCCTTTTTGAAAAACTGCTTCTGATCCACGAGACTATAGTTGAGAGGCACGTACGGATTTGAATTTGACATGGCATTGCTAAAACATTTTCGAATTAATGGCATGCATCTACACGACACAGTATCAATCGAACGGGGCTCGCTTACTCAAGTTGGAATGTTAGTTGATGGGAATGATCAATGGTTCCTGGACAGTAAAGCTGCTGATATTCACCGTGTCCCTTTATAGTTGACTCCAAATGAACGTTTAACGTTGGCGTTTCGATATGCACTTTCGCGCTGATCGGCAAATTGGATCTAATCATAAACAGTGGCCAAAACATAGCTAGTATCTTCTTGCCGCCAGTTGGGTAATTCTGGATAACGATGCGGCACCAGATGCTTAGAAACTGCCCGCGTTCTTGCAGTGGCACTGAAACAGCACATTTCATTCATAATGCTTGCAACTGTTAGTGAACTCACCTTTAACGAGCCATGGCTGCGCACATTTCGTATTCTCCAGCAGGGGAATATCACCGGACCAGGCAGATTCTAACCCGAAGAAGCGCAATCGCAAAAAGTAAATCTTGCTGCAAGCGATGATCATACTCGCTGGCACACTCTTGCCACGCACGATGTGACTAGGAGACATCTTAAACTCGCGCTCCTTATCTTTCGCAACCGCTTGCACGATCTTCATTTCAAAGTGTTCCAACAGCGTATTACAGATGAATAACTGACCCGAAAAGATGACTTGCTTCTGCGTAGCCGACAACGACTTTACCGTAACAACGACGATCGTGTTTTCATCGGGTATCCTGTACAACTCAGTGCCATCCACATCGATCCTGAACGGATCGCACCACACCAAGTTCTGATTCTCTTCCATGGCGATGCGAAGCACCTGCTTACATTTCTGCGATCGCCACGAGTACAAATGAAAGAAGCGCGATGGCAGAAAGATATCCTCGAGGCCAGCTTGCCCAAACCGCAAATTCAGATTCGTATCGTTGCAGATGACGTAGCGTGTCAGCAGGACAAAGTCGACGAGATCATCCGGCGACGATTTCTTGCGGCGCAACATTTCGGACCAGAGCTGGGCGCTCACTGCCAACGTGTGCGCCGCCCCAGCACCGAATAACACGTGAATCGGCTGGGATATGAAGTTGATGCCAACAGTCTTCGCTATGGAGATCTCAAACTTGCAAGCGAACGGTTCGACGAGCAGCTGATGCGTGAGAAAGGCGTAGTCTAAAAGCGAAAATTTTGTATTGCAATTAATGTCGAATACAGCCATCTCAAATTTCCACATCGCCAAATAGGCGTTGGCATTGTTAATAGTTAGTGTGAGAAAGTGTTGGTACTCCGGGATGACCAGATCCGAGCCGAATCGACGCAATGCCTCCGGAAATCTGAAATTGTTCCGCTTGTCGAAGTAATTGATCAGGTTGATGTTAATGGAGGCGATGTGCAGTGCCAATGTGAGTTGAGGTATTAGATTCTTGTTGAAATACGAATCGACTCGGATGCAGCCAGCCAACGCCCGTGGACTGATCAGTACGCGCGACTGATGATGATAGTCTTTCACACTCGGTGCAGTTAAGACTACGCGCCATGTGCACGCGACAGCTGGCTGCGGATAATTTTTCGGCAATTCCAAATGGCACATTTCCGTTTCGGACAAATAAAATTGTGTATACGTTTGATAACAGCCATGGCAATCCGACCAGTATTCCAAGTGGCACAAAATCTGTTCGTCCTCTTCATTCCCAGTGCTTATCTTGAATGGCACTGGGAATATTCGTACTTTCGTTAGTGCCCTCGGCTGCGGATATCGCCACGCCATCGCCGACACGTTTCGATTCCAGAAAACGACCTGGTACGGCAGTGGCAATTCGTCGATGTTGTTGCTGGTCGAATCAACGAAATGGAAAGCGCCGGCTCTTAAGTCGTCCTTGTAATGTTGTTCCTTTTCAGTGACGGGGCCTTTGGCGCGTTCCGTGGGTCGTTTAGCGCCCTCCTTCGTTCGCCCAGCGACAGGGATTTTCTTTATAAACTCTTGAATATCTTCGAGCAGAGCTTGAATGCATACGATTTTATCCGGACTTATGTCGAGAACGATAGATTCACTCTCCGCTGAGATTTGTATTTGCGGGCTGGAGTTGAGGTGCTGCCACGACTCCCAAAACAGCGACATTTCCAGTGAAATGCTCCACGGATTCAGAATCAATTTCGATTCGCTACCGCATATCATGCCCAATGATAGACAATCAATGTGGACGATGCTCAGTACCTTTTCCGGTCGGTTATTGAGCGACAGGTTGCCTGTCAAGTAGCAAAACGACATATTAATTTCAATATCGTTCTTTGTCTGCATGGCGAAGACGACTTGCGACACCTTCACGTTGATGATAGACAGCCCTTTGAATTTCTGTTTAATCAATTCGTACTTGACGTAATGATCACCTTTCCCTATTGATTTCGCTGCATTCCGAACATGAAGCACTTCGACATCAACGGTCTTGGCAACTTCCGGTCGCGTCCTGCAATACGTGAAATTGTGAAACAGTTTGTTCTGAATGTCAAGCAAATGCAGCCAGCGCGAGAGGGAACAAACAATTTTCGTTGGTTTCGCAATATCAATGTCTAACGTTGCCGGCTTACCAATGCCTTTGCTCCATTTGAGCGTGAGAAATGCAGGCAAGACACCCGTGTCGACATGAGGCTCGCCGGACTTCGTCTCCAGTAAATGCGTGATGAAATCGCCTTCGGTGGGAATGCCCTTAAGGGTTTTGGGCACCGTACCATTTATTTTAATCGAAACATCAAAGGTGGATATTTGTATCCTTCTTCCCAGCAGTGTGTCGGATAGAAAGGCGTTTGGTTGCGATACGGAAACGTAAATCAGTGGCACAAACTGACGCATTTGTGTGTTCTCCTCGATGGTGCTCTCCTCTTCGGATGCTTCGTACCCCTTGTCGCTTTCACTCCCATTGAAAAATCTTGCGAGTTCACTGCGTCGCGAAATTTCAAACTCGTACAAAACAAACGACACGTTACCGCCGGTGATAAGAACATCCAACGGCACGAATCTTGTTAGACTCGAAATGCTCGACTTGACAAAAGCTGGTGACACTGGTAGCAGCACAGACTTTTCGCTTACATCACTCATTTTCCTTAAATTCATACTTTCCTGTAACATATCAAGCAAATATGTCAAGTCATTCATCAACGTACGTGTCAGAATAGAACTACTTACTTTAGTTTTGATGGAGAATGAAGTACTACGCAAATCGGACGTCTCAATGCCGGAATCCTTGGTAACATCAAACACATCGACGTCCCGAGCATCGTTGAAAAATTCGTTGCTTTGATTGTAGATAGGATACGGAAAGATGAGCTTGCGTCGCTTCGAAGCATTCGAATTATCTGTTAGCAAAACATCGAAAACACTTACCGACTCGTCGAGCAACGTGATAATCAGTTTAATTTGCTCCAAAGATACGCTAAAGTTAATATCCGATATGAAATTCACTTCGATTGAGTGCCCACAGATGATATCGGCGTTGTAAATCATTGCTGGAGCACAAATTACGGAAATATCGAATCTAAAACGACGCGAAGAAAAGGCACATGTCATTAGCGTTGATTTCAACTTGAAACATGTATAAATAATATCTATTACTTTGATATGAGAGACCAATAGGTGATGTCAGGCCCTGCATTCAGTTTCCCCCTGCCCAAATTATTCCATTCCAGGGCCGGATTCTCACTCATCGTCTTCAGTACGGACACACTCTTCCCACTGTTCTTCAACACTTGCTTGATCTCCGTCCACGCTCCGCTATTCATGCAAATTCCGTTAATGTCCAGCTGATACTGCCTATCTTCCATATCGCTACCCGGAACATTCAATATCCTCGCCTGTGCGGCTTGTTGGTAGATATCTGGTCGACACGGCGTCCGGCAGATCGGATTGACAGCCGTTGGACTTAAATTAATACGTTTTACTTGGAACACGCAAGTATTATGCATGGATCCCGACTTCCCCATCGCGGCAGATGGCATTATCAAGCGAAACCCATTGAATTCAATATACGTCAATGGCAGGTTGCGATTACTAATGTGGAAAGTCGACGAGGCAGCTCGTCGCGGCTTCGCCGACAACGAAGGTATCTGCAGCAATGGTTCCAGCACCAGAAAGTAACTTTTTAGAGTCACCGGCGATAGCAACAGGTCAATCGGTTGAATACTGAGCATAATTTCAGTCATATATCTGGAATGTAAATACGCGGCCACTGCTGGCGCACTCATAGCTTTCTGTTTCCCTTTATTCTCCCTGTCGTGCTTCACCTTCTTATTCGCACCCCATAAGCTGTGCGTATGCTGGCAACTCGCTCGCGTTATGGTGATGTTTGCGAAACTGGTGTCCTCCTGCCGCTCGGACGTGACAAGTGGTTCCTCGTTCACTCGCATTACGAGACCGAGAAACTCGCCCGGCCGCCATCGATCATCATGCGTGTCCTTATTGTAATGCATGATACTGGCCGAACCGATTTTGCTCTTCAGCTTTAGGTAAACGTTCTGGAAGTCCAACGAACTGACAATGTCTTCGGCATCGATGACGAACTTCAAATCGGGATTGCTGGTCACTTCCCCGGCCAGCAGTTCGATGGTGAAACGTGTTATCGTCCATTGTATCCACGCTGTAAGTTTGGTGCTTTCAGTTTCTATGTTATCGGTTGTAACGTGCGCCATCTTCTCACTGGATGAGCCAATGCTCTCTTTCTGTATCGTTGGCGACAAGTTGGAGCCTTGCGTGGGTGGCACCTGCGGTATTGACTCAACCTTTATCACTTCCACTTTGGGTTCGGGCAGAACGTTGCAAACGACTTCAATGAGACCGTGTAAAATGCTTGCTATCAAACACACCTACAAAATCCAGGAATTGAAAAACGCAAATGTGTGAATTTGGCTAGCTAAACTTACTTGTGGTTCTGATATTGAAACAACAATTGGAGTCATATCGATATGAACACACACTGCAAACGTACCAATATCGCCTTTATTCGCAGTCGCAGTCGAAAACTGGAAGATGTTCTCCATACATTGATACTCCTCATCTTGTTTACGCTTCACCGCCGACTTCGTGGACATACCCACGGTGGAGGTGAGCGAAACGGGCGCGAAACAGTCCATTTTGATGCCATTCAGCCACGTGTAGCACGACAAATCGGAAATGTTCAAGTTCCACGGAAAACTCGACTTATTCGTCGACCAGAACAGCGTTGGCAAGACAACTGGCATCGTCCCGAGGTACTGACACAAGCTGTCCCGATGTGATGAGTTGCGCACGCTGGCCGACGGCAGTGTGAAGACAAAAATGTCGGGAGGATTGTCTTTCTTCATCGCTTCCTCCACTGCTTGCTGAATGCCTTGTGAACCGACAGCTGACAGCGACTTAACGGGGAAGTAAATCGTGCATAGGGACAGGTCGCCGTAGAACAGTAAACCCTTCCATACGTCGAACCATTTCTTGAGAAAGTTGTAGACTTTTTCCTGGAACTTAACACGCCAATTCATACGTTACCTGGAAAAAGAAGAAAACGTAACGAACTTACATCGATGTCGTGTGCATCGCTTTCTTTCTCCATGCTTTGCGGCTTCGGTACGGGCGTGCAGTCCAAACTGCTGTGAATCGACTCATACGGCGTGCGACTGCGTCTCGGTGTCTCGTACGCGCTGTTGTCAGAATACGTGCGGCTCAATTTTCGCGAGACGGCCTCGAAAAGGACTTCGGTTTGGGGCATTGCCATTTTCGGCGTGTAAAGTAGCCATCTGCATAGTAGCGGGTCAATGCAAATCTTGATTTCCTTCAAATTGAAGAGCAGAAGTGGCGCGTGCGTTTGCATCTCGGGATTCAACGGAAATTGCATAGTTGCGGTGAAAAGAGGGCCGCCTGCATCCGTTGCATAGTAGTTCTCCACTTCAGGACCAGAGATGATGAGTACTTGTTGGATTTCCCGCGTCGAATAGAAGCTTGCATTCGATGATCGACCCGACAAAATGCTGCAGTTATTACTAGTTGCGTCATTCGTGTTGATGAAATCGATGGGTTCGATTAGGAAGGCTTTAATCGAACCTAAACTAGCATCAATTGAAGTTGTCGTACAGCTGGTTACCTTGTTGCAACGCATTCCCTCGATGCACAGCTCCAAGAAGGCCAGACCTTAAAATACCAACCAAATGGTAACGAGAAATGATTAACTAGATAGATACATACCATGGTTTTTAATTGCGTCCGACATAATTGAACTATTCATTGTGTAATTGACAGCGTCTTCACAATCCCTTTTGAATAACTTGTCCAAAATCAACGCAAATATAACGATTTTCGGATTAGTGCCTGTAATCGTGAAGGAATCGCACTCAAAAGTGTTCTCACGGTGTGGAATACTTGCGTCAATCCAGTATTGCGGCATGAATACACTCCGTGTGTTGTACGTAGCATTACTAGGCGT
This sequence comes from Liometoxenus newtonarum, assembly GCA_030264535.1. NCBI lineage: Eukaryota > Metazoa > Arthropoda > Insecta > Coleoptera > Staphylinidae > Liometoxenus > Liometoxenus newtonarum. Next base: position 15,388 of record JARJEB010023962.1, read on the forward strand.
CAGAATGGTCGTCTGTCGATTGAAAATGATGAGTCTGCTGCAGAAACCAATCACTTTAACGGACATCTTCGAGTAGCATGCTTCAAACATATGTTTCGGCGGATCGGGCAGTTGGCATGTGGTGCGTAGTAACCGTTTCGTGTACATGGGGTTTGTCAATTTCAAGTCGATGCATTGGCATTCGATTGTAATACGTGGTAATTCCAGTTGAGGTGCGTTTAAACCGCCATGGTGTGATGGTTTCTAAATTAAACAAATACAAATGAAATCTAAAGAAATTCACTTAACATACTTAGTAGGTACGTGATGTAATTGTATAATTTTCGCGTACCTGACGAATTAAACTCTGCGTTATGAGCAACACAAGAAAGAATATAAATATTACATTAATACGTCGTATAGATGAAGAACGAAGTTTTATGGAAAATTGCAAAATAAATAAAACTCTAAATGAAAAATTGTTCGTAACCGCAGAATTTCGCAGCTTCAGAGAAGGCCAAAAATGAAAATTTCAGTTAACTAGTTTTGATGCTATTTAACTGAAATTTTTACATTTCGAGATTTATTTATTTTATGCAATTAAATTTTAAAAATATGTATTTTGGATTACAAACTTGAAGACTACAAACAAAACTTACTTTGCGCTTCTTAAAAAGATTCCCTTTTGTCGCCTCAAAATACGTATGATCCATGAGCAACACTTCAACGACAGGCGCCAAAATCGTGAATTGCGTGACGCGATTCGGAATGTTCTCGTTCAACGCATCGTAATCATCCTCAGACGGTGGCTGCAGGTCCTGTAAATCCGGCTCCGGTTTCGGAATGCCATACGGCACGTAATCGTACCCAGATGCGGCTGCTTGTAGGCTGCTCATGCGATGCAGGAAGCCCGAGCAAAGCCGCAGTCGCATAGGGCCTACGACAATGCGCAACAGTGCTCGTTCCGATAAATTGCTATACTCCAAATCGCTCCCAAGCTCCGATAAGTTTTCGCTCGTCATATCATCCGGAATGACTAGCTGGTAAACGTAATCGATGGCCAGAGCGGATGTGCGTTCCAGCAGGGCGGCCTCGGTGGTGTGTTCAATATGTCGATCCCAGTTGACATGATACGCCTTACGCTCGCCCTTATTCTCGGCCGCTTCAACATCAAACAGCGAATCGCTTTTGTGCACTTCCGACGCTTGCCCCGCTTTCAAATAATCCATCGCTGGCACATTTTCGATCACATCTTGCACCGAACATGTGCACTGGCCCACTGGCAATAGAATCATTTCGCTGATGCCCATACTGACCTGCGACCACTGTTTCCCGTGAATAACAGAATCGGTGAAAATGCCTTGAAGTCGCAGTGTCAACACCGGCCAATACTTCAATTTGCGTTGCGAATAGTAACAGCCGGCCTTGTCGTTGTTCGATTCGGACACTTTGAACGTCAGCGAGGCGTTATCGACGTAGAAACCAATGTGTGTCGTTGGACCCAGGTTGTGCATCTGCTGCAACGCGTCAATGTCGTCGTGGCTAACTGGTAACAAGGACGGAACGAACGACCATGCCCAACCGGCTAACGATTGCTTTTCAATGCTATATTCTACGTAATATATAATCTATTTAATTATTATAAAAATAAGAAATAAGACAAATGCTAAATGCATACCAGCAGATTCCAGAAGCAACTCAGTTTCACAATAAACATCAAAATCAGTTTTCAATTGTTTTTGTTGAAGTGCTTGGAGCAGATAGATTAGCCTAAGAAGCATTGGTACTTGTTGTTCGGTCATACTAAACTCCATTCTTAAATATTAAAAAAATTAATAAATGCTGGAGTTTTTCTTAAATTAAAACGAAATAATCAGATATTTCGAATTGTTTATTATTGTGTAAGTAGTTGCCCACTTGTCTAAATTGATAACTTACGAATTGCAAAAAATATCACATCGTGTTGTCGATGACCTCTTGTTGCCAGCAGAATTGGCACGCAGAAAATGAATAACCATTGAGCATCGGTACAGCATTGGCTCTTGGTACACGTCGATTTTGCCCGACGCATTCCTCTTATCTAGGCACACGGTCAAATCGTTGATGGCAATCACTTTTCTCATGAGTAACTGAGATAAATAAACGTCTAAAACGAGAGCACAATTTAACACTTGCAAAATATGCACATACAAATCCCACCTGTGTAAGCTGGTTCCCATTTCTCATTGGCGGACTCAAACGTCAATAATTTAACGTTCATTGAAAGCACAATATCTTCTTCCACGTATTTCAATATCAAATTGTTGCAGTATATGCGAATGTTGCTAACGATTTTGTTAATCAAAAGTTGCACGTAGCCCGGTGGAGTTTCAATTTGTTGCCTATATAACGTTAGTTGAAATACTTAAATACAATTAACGAAATTAAGTTACCTTTTGCTTGGATTCTTTTTGTGTTTCTCCTTGGCTTGTGCGTTGTTTTTCTCCTGTCCCACTCTATCATTGTCAGTACCCCGTAATTTTAGTATGCATTCTATTGTATTTATAGTAATTGTAATAGGTTCCGATGCTAATTTAGTCCAAGGCACATGAATGAGTAGTTCATGTATGTGGCCTGATACAAAACTAAAGGGCAATTGCAATTCCTGTTCTAGGACTTCTAATCGAAGATCCAGATTATGAAATGAAGCATCACCGCCCCATAAGGACACCTACAATCCAACGATAACGTGCTACACAATCCATCATCAACTTACATGATGATAACGTTTTCTTACCTGCGAGTCTTGGGGACGAAAATTTTTTATGTACTTGTCCACATAGCTTAGGAGGATTGGTGTAATATATGATTCCAATTTGAACATAGTTCGTTGTTTAGCACTACTGTACCTTCATTATTTAACTGAAAAGTTCCACGTTTACGTTTACTAGCGTATATTTACTTTACATTTTTAGTTGTATCATGACTCGTGTGACAGCATTCGTACCGGTGGTTGTTTACGTTCCGAGAGTACAGACGATAGGCACGAGAATTAAATCCAGCTGGCATTATTAATTCCCCTCGTTGCGTGTGAATACGTATTCAGTGGTGCCAATTCCACGTAAACCATACCACACAGCCAGACCAGAGTATATATGGAGATTATTTTGTGACCATACGATACGATATGAAGTGCTCAAAACAACAGATGATTTAAAATATGTATCTGAACCTGAAGGCTGAAATCGTGAGAAAACTGACACTTGAGAAATATTTGCTTCAGAAATAGAAATAAAAATTGTCAAATGTCAAATGTGCGTCCGGATTCCGGACGTCTCGTCCAAAGGGGGAATAAACAGTAAAAGGTTATCTCTTCATACGCTTTACGAGTTTTCAGGGCGTGGCTATCGGATAAACTATTCCTAGCGTCTGGCCACTTTTTGATCCCGACCAATCACAAAAGCGTTCCAGAATATGATCATAAAGTTGCCCACCTTTGCAGTGAACCATAATGACGAACGGTAATCTATGCGTAAGTGCGACGCAGTGAAACTATAGACGAAAAACCAAGTGAAGAAAAGAAAAAACAGCAATCAAAGCTATATCCATTTCAATATTTTTTACATAGTGTTTTGCGTTGCGGCCACCATCACTGGCAATTAAAAAATAACCCTTAGGTGTGGAACTCATGAATGGTAGAATTATTATAATGGTAAAAGCACGGCGGAAACAGTTATCTCACTGCAAAGGTAAACTTTGCCAGTGTTTGTTTCCGCCATAGTACTTTTACCCTTATAATTCTACCCTTCATGAGTTCCACACCTGAGGTTATTTTTTAATTGTCAGTGAGGGTGGCCTCAAATAAGAAAACACAACTCAAATTACTATGTAAAAAATAATGAAAATAATAAAAAAGGCTTAGATTTATGTTTTTTCTATTCTTCACTTGGATTTTTGTCTATAGGTTTAACTGCGTCGCACTTACGCATAGTATTACCATGGCAGTTCGTCATTATGGTTCAATGCAAAGGTAGGCAACTTAATGATCATATTCTGAAACGCTTTTGTGATTGGTCAGGATCATAAAGCGGCCAGACGCTAGTTACCATGAGTTCTACTACAACTTGTGCTTTGTACTTTTACTACCTTGACCCCGATGAGCGCAACCGCAATTCAAATTTCAAAATATCTTCATTAATGTCATTTGAATTTTCAACTTTTGTAAATTTTCTTTTGTAATTATTACCAATATGTCATGTCCAAACAGCAATTTCTCATCAAACCGCAGCTTCGAAAGTCAACGGATTAAATCCTTTGATGCGACTGCATCATGTAAGCAATTGTATGCGAACGCCACAAGTTTTTCGTTTTAGCTTTAACATTTCAGTTCAACCCAGTGTCTGTTCAACACCACGAAAGCCGAAAGTGCAGACGAGAGGATATCCAAGCACGCCAGCATTCAGTCCACAAGTTGGACGTGCACATGAATCTTATCTCCCACGTGGAGTGCCACAAAATGCGGGGTATCAACAATATGAAACAACAAGTGGAAATAGCGAACCTGAACAATCATATGTGTATCAACAACAGAGTGAGTGATTGCCTATTATTTCCTCCCCGATATTAGGTTTGTGTGCTTATTAATTACTTTTTTAGATAGATCAGATACTTCTCACTATGCTCCGGTAGAACAACAACAATCACAACAACAATACTATTACCCTTCACAAACTGAACAAACAATTCCGGCGTGGACGAATGGTCGCATCCAACCTTCACAAAGAGCAGCGTATTCCTATCCACAGCAACAATCCTCTTATTCAAGAAGACTCTCATTTGATTGTAGCAACGACGAAGAAGAGGACGACGACCGTGTCGGGTATCAAGCAGAGCTACCTTCGCGAAATACACAGTGGAATCAAATGGAAGATGAGAACGATCGATACAAGCAGGACCTGTACAGGCGACACGTACTGGAGAGACAACAATTCCCCAACAATCGGACTTATCTTAGGGAAAAACATTCGATTGAAGAGGGAGAGATGGATTGCCGGATGGAGAAAAATCGCCTGAAGATGCTACACCGCATGGAAAACAATTTGGAGAACACTCCCACCGACGACGAAATGTTTGGCAGTCTCTTAAACGAATCGCAGTACTACAACATATATCGAGGAGGTGCCGAGCCAGGACCAGGACCAGGACTAGGACCATCAGTGGCAACCGCCGGGGATGAATATCGTTACAATGCATCAGGAAACGGGAGTCAATCGCGGCAATGTCCAAGATCCAACATTTGCGGAACGAAAAGCAACAAATTCAACAGCGAATTCATTGGCAGTATTAAAGACACATTGATAAGTGCTGTGATTCGCCGGAAACGAATGCGAAATGCCGTTGATGTATGTAAAAAGACTATGCAAAACAATGGTGAACTCGATTGTCAGGCAAAACGCGAGCAAGAAAATGCTAATCAGCAGATGGAGGATATTTTTCAAGCGGAAATAGTTTCCATTTATAAGGACCTAATGAATAGACACAAACTAATGGCGCATTCAATGAAATGCAATAGAAAAGTATCAAAATCCTCTTTGGCATCAGTGTCAATCAGGTCGGAACACATAACGGATAAGGACGCATCGGAGTCTACGTTAAACAAGACATACGCTGCGTGCCATTTGACCGAAAAGGAACGCGCCATTTCTAATCAATTTGTCATTTTAATCGCAGAGACGATAAACCAGCATTCCACGCAGGATAATGCGGTAGACGATGAATTCGAAAGGTTTTCGGCGAAGACGCAAGATAGTGCCACGTTGCTGGCGTACCAAGGGAAGATTGCCAAGATGCGGGAACAAATGGAGGATGACTTCACTGCGACGTGGACGGAATTTGAGCAGACGTACTGTGCTTGCACCGGTGGTGCAGGTTGCCCGAATCCGTTGACGATTGAAATGGGCCATGTTATGCGTGACTTGTTTGCTCAACACCAGCAATTGGGCGTTGAGCTTGAACGGAAGCAACGTGATGAGTGCACCGCGTGCAAGAGTGGCCAAAGTAAAGTAGCTCAGGAGGCAGATCAAGCCGAACTGGATGCGATTCAAATTGATGTGACAAAGGATTTTTGGTCGACGTTGGAATCGCTCAAAAGGATTCTACAAAGTGAGCCTACAGCCTCGACGACTTCAAGCTGTGCATCGGCTTGCAGCAAGTACGATACCGTATTCAAAGCGCTTCTTGCCATGTGCCGAAAGTGCAATGGGCTCGTCAAAAACTTGCTGGCAACGCATTTCGACAAACGACGAATGCATCCGGTTGAGAATCTGACTCGGGTCTTCCACGATGAATGGTCACTCATTCGATGCGATATAAACGACGAATTGATAAATATCATTTCATCGTTGCGGTATCAGTCGAATACCAGCATGAGTTGTCAGGAGAAACGACTGAAAATGGCGCAGGATGCCGAAAAGAAGGCGTTGCGCGACAAATATCGACAGCAAATCGAATCGCATCCCTGTAAGAAGGAGCAGGTTGTAAAGAGTATGAACGAGGAACTTGCGCAAATTGAAAATACCCACCGCGAACAGTGGTATAAATTGGTAACGTCCAAGATACAATACAAAATTGACGAGATTGACAAGATCCATCCCAAGGAATCGAAAGCTGCTTGTGTGCAAACATGTAAATTGCGTAACGCGGGCGGCAACATTGAAGAAACAGAAAAGGATGCAGATTATTTGGAGGCTACTGATGGTGATGATGTCGTTGACGAATGCGAGAATTCCCTTGCTGACAATGGCATGGAGAAGAAGAAATGCAAATGTGGAAGTAAGAATGATGATGAGAGAGAAAATCACCATGGTTGTAGCTGCACTAAGAAGGCAGGATCATGTTTGTGTAAAGCGACTTTGCCCACCTTAGGCGACTTGACGGAAATTGAGATTTCCGAAATGAAAGAATTGCAAAAGAACTTGAGAAAGTGGCAGATTGCACGACGAAACTTGTTGGAATCTATCAATCAGGGTTTCTATAGTTCATCGAAATGTTGATAATTTGCCAAATAAATTGCTAATTTATGTCAACATCAAGCGTTGAAATCAAATTTATTAAAAATCTGTTATCGCATTCGCACCGCGCAACTTTCTGAGCTGACCATACGTACCAATAATGCGCTTACGATTTTGTAGAGTTTGTCGATCGTAAACGTATAAAAAGTGGAAATTTGCTCATGAATTTTGTGATATCAATAGTTGTTACGGACTTTAATTACGAACAGTTTTTGGGTTTAGGCAGTTTATTAGGTAACACGCATGTTTATATTGTGTAGTTACTATGTTCACATCTCAATATTTTTATATTTTTTGTTCTTTGTTTTAGTAATAATTTCTAGTTTACATGTCAATTCTTCATATTTGTTCCTCCATGATTTAAGAAATAGTTTTAAAAAGTTTCATTTCTAAGCTTAAAAGAAAGCAATACCCCCTCTACTCTAGCGACAAATGGTAAACGAATTGGTTATCGGTCTTCCATTCAGTTAATAAATTAGTGCAGGAACAAAAATTTGAACAATTTTTGTGTTTATGTAGGTATATTCAAATCATAAATTTAAATCCCATTCGATGATAGGCTACTATCCTTA
>JARJEB010023964.1:0-13681 GCA_030264535.1 Liometoxenus newtonarum
GGCCGGGCCCCCCTGAGAAATCTCCAATTCGCCAAGTGCAAAAAAACCATTTTGCAATTGCTCCCAAATAAGCGGTAAATTTGAATGTTAACCGTGATTGGTGGGCCCAAATGTATAATAGGTACCAAATGTATGAGATACATGGTAAATAAATGTCTTAACTTATGGTTTGTTTTTTAAAATTCGTATTATTATTTTTCTTATTCTGGCCCCGGCCCCCCTGAGAAAATCATAAAGTCGGCGCCTATGGTTCCGTGGAATCGTTGTTTGGTGGTATACTCTGAACGTAATTAAATGAGAGTTTCTGTGTTGATGGCGAAACTTGCGAGGTCGCGACCATTGCGCTTTCATTGCACCCGCTCGTGCTAATATAGCCGCTCCACGCGAAGCTACTTTGCAAATAAATGGGATACGTGAGCGTACCACAATTTCATTTGGCAAATTCATGCAGCTCCAGCTCCATAACGATGATACGGATGTCAGTTTATTCCACACCCTGCTATAGTTCGTTCTTGTGCCTGTTTACTTCCTGTCTTTTCTAATGCAAACTTTTAATACCTTGATCCTTTTATTTTTGTTTTTGAATATTTTAATGGACATCAGATTAAAGCAGGAATGTGAAAAATTATTCATAAAAATAAAACCGAAACATATAATTGCAAACTAAAGCAATTTATGAAATTTAATTAACAATAATGACTTAATATATTGTATTTTTGGATATATATTGTGTTTTACAATTTTACGTAGACAGATTTTGTGTGGTTTGGGTTTTACTTTTTCAATGGAAAATATTTGTCTTGCTACTTCAGCAAGTAAAGTTTTGTATTATCGTAGCTATTTGTGAAGCGGAGGGTGTGCATTTGGCATCTAACCAAATTGATTGTGTATTGCGAATAGTTTAAGTTGCCTCTTTTAAACGTTTAACTGGATGCTTGTCGACAGTTTGCCGCGCTTGGTTAGTTCATAGTACACCATACCACCCTCAATATACATTATATACACAGGACTGAGAGCAGGTTCGGTTCGTTTTCGATGTTGATGTTGGAAATTGGACGATTTGGCTGCGTTCTTGCATATTTTTGTGTATAAGCGACGACATTTATAAGCGCACCCTCTGTCTCTTGGCCATTTTCGACATGTTTGTTTGTTTGGAAGTGCCGCTCGTATAGTCGTTGTGTCGCCTCGCTTGCCCCTTTTCCACCCACATGACTACCAAAGATTGGTTGGAAACTGTGAGGAGGTTTCAGACTTGGCTATGCCGAGAATCGAATAATATTAGATACATTCCGTTCATTTCGTTTCGTATTTGTATAGATTGAAGAGAGATACTCCGTATTAGCTCAATTCCTTTTATGGGCTTGGTTTGTGCCAAAATAATTGCATTACTTTTCTCTTTTAAAATTTACCAAGGGAATATTATTACAAACTCAGCAAGTTCATGTCACATATTCAGTTAATATTTTGAAAATCGAAAGTAATTATATGTGTACTTTGTATTTTATTACTATACTTAGCTAAGAAAGCTTACAGGGATCTGATTTAGTTAACTGAACATAGGAATTTGACATGTAAAAATAGTTTTTCTGTATAACGCAAAAAGTACTGTAGAAAAAAAATGCAAAAGTAAAAATAAACTTTTTAAAGGCAATTAAATTTATGAAACATTTCTTATCAATGTTTATAATATTACACGAGAGCATTACCACGCTCCTTTGAAAATGACTCGAAAGTTATATTATGCATATACCTACTTTAAATATAGGTAAATGCTCGAGTACTTTAGGGCATTTATCACAAAGTAACTGTAACTTTCAGTACTGCCTCTACAACCTATAAAAAACGACACGCAAAACATAAAATAAAACGACGAAACGACAAAACTTTCTCAGCGTTCTATTTGTCAGCTTAATTTTTTCCTGCAATTTTCTTTATTTACAAGACATTTTGCTTGGGGTTGCTGTAATGTTAACGTTTAACGAGCGACCTTTCTTCAAGTTTTTTTCTATGTGTATCTGTAAGAAAGTAAGTAATCGAGCATTGTTGTTACACCTACCCAACTCACAGAGTACAACTGCATGTTGAAAAATGTGCAAAAGTAAAAAAAAAAGTAAAAGAAAAATGGGATAGAAGTAACGAATGGACGATGGGGCGCGATGGTGAAGTGGAAGAACTAATAGTCGAAGCGCTCGTTCGTTCGTTTGCGGGTTGGTTGTTGGTATGGTATGAAAAAGCAATTTATTTCATAGAAAATTACTGACTTGTTGTTTATGTGTTCGCGTGATTGTTCCATTAAGGAAATAGCTTCTAACTAACCTTAGTTTTCACGAGCTTTGCACCACCACGAACTCAACAACAAACAAGAAACAACACACGATAACATGACGCATACACGCGCACTAACTTATAACACTGGCACACCAACTTACAAATAATGATTAGGTGAACGTGAAATATGAATATGCTTCAAAGTTTTTCTTGCAATAACTGTAAATAACAATAAATAGACGACAATTTCTTTTTGTACCATTGTGTTACCAATTCTGAATAATTTTCATCAAACATAAAATCGACCAATATACACGTCATTTCAATATCCCTAACATCAAAAGAGGAGCAGTGTTAAAATGATTACAACACGATAAATTCGATTTGGCTTGTTTTTTTTGCTGAAATTTTTATAACTGTCAAATACAAAAAAAGTGATGCCTAGCAAGAGGCCTTGAGTTTACGGAGTTCCATTCGGTTCGATTCAGATCGGGTTGAGTTCGGTTTGTTCCGGTTTTGATATAAAAGAGAGTTTTTGCTCGACACACATGACATTCAAAAATACGACTTGCAAAAATTCTCTGTTTTCACTGGAACTGACTGTGCCGAATAATGAATGGACTTCTGCAAGGACATATAGCGATACGTTTTACAATTTGGTGTTACACGCCAAGTATGACGGCCAACATGGCCGCTAATTTGTCATCACTTTTTAATTTAGTTATACCTCCACTGTTTTAATATCTCCGGTTATTTGACGAGATTTGCAATTCCTGGTTGCAAACAATTTTACAATAGTTTATCTCCATCTGCGGTTTTATAAGTTTTCATTTTCATTATGTCGAAAATATTTTATACAAAATGCTCTTTAATAACTTCGTAACTATTCATTCAACAAAAAAGTACCCACACAGTTCCACTAAAATTTATTCACCCTGTATAGTACATAATAAAAGCAGAGTGATTCCAATTTTAATAATTTTTAAAACAAAGCGTATTTACGATTTACGGTTTAGTTTTAATTGATGATAGCTTCCTTCTTGTGCAGGATTTGGTAAATACATATAATGTGGCAGCTATTGAAAACTGTAGCATCGGAAATAGTTATCGAGTTGTCAAGATCTGCTAATAGCTGCATATTATTTGTAACCAATATATATTTTGTACACAGAGATAGTAGTCTATAGACTGGACCACTAGAGAGAACATAAAGTCGATTTATGAGCGAGGGCTATGCAGCCAGGGGACGGAATAGGATTACACCAAATCGCCATATTGTGTTTCACCTAAAAGTCACGCCACTAGTCTGTGCGTGTACTTTGGGTAGTCTGTTTTAGGGTTTGAATTTGTTAAGATCGAAAACAATATCGCAGACCAGTGGCATCACATTTGTATCAATTCCTTCTCTCTAGAAATATTATAACTCTGTGATTTTGTACCTCTAGTCCAGGTTAATAAATTTATGATAATTTTAGAAATCATATATTCGTCCTGCAATGGAAGAAACTCTTATAATTTCCAGAAAGTCTTAACACATGTACTTAGATCGTTTTAGATAATTCTTTTCTTCAGGAATGATTTATGCTCAAAACGTAGCACTGGACTGGATTTAAGCTTTTAAACTTATTAGGCGTGATTTATTCGCATTACGAGACTTAAAACTAGTGTCGCTACGTTACTTCTGCGTTTCTCCACTATCCAGGATTAGGACTAGCAGTCTGTACTTTACACGCAATACCCCCCTGCCTTTTGGGCTCTATTTTGCTTTTCTCTGTTCGAGAATACTCCTACTGTACTGCTCACAACTTCAACAAAACGAAAATTGGCTACGGGCTTTTGGGACTCGAAAATGTCTGGTAATCAACGCACGTAGAGGGCACAAAACCTTCCATCCATTCCGTTTCATGAATTCACTAGTTTCGTATTGGTTATATGTGTTATAATGTAGTAATAGTAGGTAGAAGGTACTGGGGGCATTAGTGTGGAGAGAATATCGAGACTTGGGTCTATAGACCAAAGTCTGGTAGTGGTTAGTACCTCCTGCGAGCATTCAATTCATTATTTTAAACTTTGTAGTTCATTTTCATTCCCACTTCCCAGATTTCGTTGCGTTCCTCATTTCCCCGAAAAGTGGTTCATGCAGATTGCATGTTTCGTAAATTCAGAATATAGACAGGGGACTTTTGTTATAGGGTTGTTCAGAGCTATGAATGGGTTTGTAGTGCGTATAAACCCTTTTTAGCGTTTTCTTTGCCTTTTGATTTATTAATTGAGTTAGTGCTGTTCTAATCTTCATTGAAACGTTGTTGAGTTCTTGACAAGTTGCACCGTTTGGAAACTTTTTCAGTGATTTCACTCTTTTGTTTTCAAATGGAAAATTCATTGTTTAACCACAATTACTACGACGTCATACGAAATTTTATTCAGAAATTTGATTCAGAATGCTTTTTCAGTTTATGAAAAATTTTGACGATAGTTGAAAAACTAATCGGAATGTTCAAAACAACTTAGTGAAAACTTGTCATCGTTTAAAGTCAACATAATCATCGATTTGAATTACACGATGTGGGTTTGCGTCGTTTGTATAGTCATAGTCAGATCATCGGCATTTTGAAGTTGCTTGTGCTACCCTTCCACAGTTTCCTCCTTTTTTGTATCCGATCAAACTTACTTCTTATGCTATACAAGTATACAGGGTAATCCATAAAAGTCAAATTATTTGAGGAAACACATTCTTCCGAAAAGCTTTGCAATTTTCTATTTTCTAAATCATATTTCTATTGAATAATCATACTGATACTTGAAGTTTAATTATTAGTTGTCGCAATTCTAAATCTTCATTTCTGAAAAGTCTTTTAATTCTTTCCATAGTTTTGTGCTTACTTGGTTCGTTCATACCGTTCAGTAGATGGATGACATAACCAACATGCGAACGATAAACTTAATCTAAAAGCGTCACTCGCTGCGTCTAATTACTTCAGGACTTAATCATTAATCTTGGAAAATGAACCGAAACCCGAAGCGCGCACGATGGTAATGGCAGAGACTTCCCGAAGCCCGTGGGGCGATATGCGCCGATTTACTGTAAAATGTAGATAGAAAACACACGACTAACTGTATGAGAAGACCTTTAAAGGACACTGCAAAAAATCGCGCGCTAGTTATGTCATCATCATTCACTCCCTTTTACTATAACGCAATTTATACAACGAATAGCAGTGTAAGAAATCGATTTTTTTGCTTTTACTTAAAAAAAATTCATGGGATCGGAGCGTTTATTCTAATGCAAGATTCGAAATAAACGGGATGTACTAAAAACCCTTCCGTCATTTCGTACTTGGGCAACTATCCTTCCAACTTACCCCAGGAATAAAAATAACCATTTAGCGGATTAAATATAAAATATCATACCGATAGGTTACATGGTTTTGTCAGAATTTTGTTCACACACTTATCATTCCCCAAACCACTTTTTCGAAGTCGTGAGTTCCTATGGATTTGTGGAGATAGTTAGAATTTGCCTGAAACCATTATTTTCTTTACGCTTGTAATAAAACCCATATCGTTTACCGGGCCTACAAATAGCTGATAACTTTCGTATAGCTATCAGAATTTAGTCATTTACTGGTTTAAAATCTCTGCCAAAGCAGTAAAGTTATGCATTTTCTGAAGTGTTCATGAAAAAAATGCCAGTTTTCCTAGAATTTATTATTTTAAATAAATATGTACTAATACATAAGTACTTTGTATCTTTGTATATGTTACTGTAAAAGTCCGAATATTGGTAAATTCTAGGTTTTACCGGTAAATGGTAGGTTTTACCAGTCAGATTTGGTAAATCCCAGAATTTACCGGTCAATCCAAGGTTATATCTTTATCACTATTTACCAATAATGCATGGTTTATGATTGACATAACATAGACATGACACAGAAATAGAACATAATCTGCGAAGTAGAAACATGCAAAATGCTATACCACGGTTATGTTATTTTACGTGCCATTGTGAACCTTAGTATAACATTTTGTATGTTTCTACTTTGCAGGTTATGTTCTATGTCTATGTTATGTCAAATTGTGAACCATGCTTTAAACCTAGCATTTGCCAATATTCGGACCACCCACAGCCGAATAAAAATTAACCCTCACTAATAGAACTACGGCTGGTAAAAAGTTACGTGGGTTAAAATCTGACTGGTAAAACCTAGGATTTACCAATTTCAGATTTTTACAGTAACATATATTTTTACCTTCGTAATAGGTTTACCATAGGTAATAGTTACAGTTTGCCCCCAATAAGTGTTTGGAGAACCATAGTTTTAGTTTTTCTTACAATACTACAATACCTACACTATGCTCACTCTACTTAATATGAAACTTGAGTTGTTTGGATTAATATTCAATATTCAAGTCGAGCGAGTAAATAAATGATAAGCGAGGCCGGAATTTACGCCTTATGCTTATATGAACGATGAACCCCTCGGATGCATCTGAAAATCAGATAAACTAATACCAAAAAGCAGTTTCACCGTTTTTAACAAATGATCGTCGTATGGATGAATGTTTGGTGTTATGTGCATACATCATGAGTATCTAATTTATGAATGAATTCTGTTATGCAGCCCTTCAATGCTAAAATCTATATTATTGTGAAAGCAATTCTTAACAACTATTTCAAAGGAAACAATAAATCATAACATTCCTAACACAAAATATTGGAAATATTTTTGACAAGTTATTGAACAATTATGGTAATTTATACAGGATGTTTTAATTAATTGACGGCAATATATTCATGTTTCTGAATGTTTAATTTCTGAATTGTTGCTAGATCAGATGGGTACCGATCGGGTTAATAAAGCAGATATGACATTTAACATTTTAATTTTTAATATTGCTTAATTTCTGTAGAATTTTCACTTTCCGATCAAAATTGCTTGCACAGACGGGCGAAATTTACAAGATCGGAAAGTTGCAGCGTGACCCCATAACGATTTGTTTGAGTGAAAATCAATTCAAAAACTATACTTTTTTCGAATTTGGGACCCTGTAGTTAAATAAAAGAATGCTGTGTACAAAATTAGGGGGATACCAAAATTCTTAAACAACATTATACCATTCTTTCCAATCAAAATTAATTGCACGATCGGCGAGATTTACAGAGTCTAGTACAGGGTTGGAGAGATATGCGGAGTGACCCGAATACCGATTTCTTTGATTTACATACATCTAAGCCAGTGATTCTCAACCTTTTTTTCTCACGGTACACTTTTTGATAATTTCGAAATTTGGCGGCACCCTTGGCTGATGTCGCGGTAGAATCTCGCGGCACACTCAAAGAATCTAGCGGCACCCAGGTTGAGAATCACTGATCTAATCTAAGGATAATGATTGGTAACTCTGGAGAACACTTTATGCGTTCCTACAACAGTCTGGCTGGGTCATTTTATACTTGCGTTGTCGTCACTTAAATTTATGAAAGATTTTTGAAAAAATCTAAGTTGCCGCAGTGAGTGTGGTACAGATTATTCCGCATGCGCAATTTCGCTAATATTTTGGCCTGGTATTGTTACCGATGTTCCGGCTTCTATCTACGCATGCGATTACATTTCAATGCCAAAACTACGTCACAGAAAAATTTATTGATCGCATTAATTGTTACGGGGGAATAAATTCTGGATGCAAATATTTACACGTAAAAGGATTCACTATTTAACATTTTTTATGTTTATCTATAAGTTGAATTATAAACCAAGAATGTGAGGTTATCAACTGCAAAGCAAGTCTCTGAAGTTGTCAAAAACAAGATAACATGAACAGATGAACAACCAACACAATGGACCTCTACATCATTGTGAAATATTTAATTGGAAATACTAATTTTCAACTCTTTTTCCCAAGTTCAGGGTAGAGGTCCATTCTCCACAAATTTTCTGGTAGCGTAAAGCAATTCATCTGAATGTCGCTCACAAATTTATAAGCAAAATTTTGCTGGTGACTTAACTGCGTTCGGCGCATGCATTCAGTATGTGCTCCTCCCACAAAAGCGCACGACATTTGAATTGATTGTTGCTATAGGTTAGCGTGTTGCACGCAGCTCGTGTGTCGCGCATTTGTCAAACAGGTCAACTTTGAAGTCCGTGCTTGCATTTTGATTATGAACGACATCATTTGTAGGCATATGTGCAGTCATTTCATACTTACCGCCTCTACTTCGTTCGCTGTCGGTAGCGAAATCTCAACTCGTGAGTGTTCGTGTGTCACTGCAACGACGCAGCGACACACGCACCCACAAGGAAGGTTGTGAAGTACATACCTGTGAATGCAGCAGCAATCGTTGTAACAAGTTAAGATACAGTATTATTGATACATTTTATTAAACTATCACCCAATCGTGAATTTATTACATCCTGACACCTCGTACACATTTCATCTTTTTGAATTCTTGCGCGTTTTTATTGTTTAACGTCTGAAACTGGTTGATGCGCACAATGTACTGCATGTGTTCAACGAACACCATATAGATATTCTCCTGTATGTCAATTTTTGGTATATGTAAAGCGTAGTTCCTTGTACATTGAATTGCGTCAATGAAATTCAAGACGAAAAAAACATAAAACGAGGAAAGCATAATAAATAAAATATTATTAAACTTGATTAACCCTTACCTAAAATGGAAAGGATAAAAAATAAATATTGAATAAAAGTGTCCATATAGCACAGTACAAAAAGTTTGAAAAAGAAAATAAATTCTTAGAACTTAATTGGGACTTGTTCAAGGTCTTTTGCCATGCACTGAACACTGAAATCGTTTTTCGGTGTAGTACCATCATTTAAATTGTTTTGCTTCCATTTCAAGCAGAGATGAAAAATATAATTGAATAAAACTAATATTGGAGGTTTTTTCAGAGCATTGAAAAACATTTTCACATTGATAGGTGCCTTTCTCTCTCAGTGCGGTGGCAGGGTGTGAAAATCTTTACTCGATCGAAATATTTTTGACGAATATCAATATGTATATAGAGTATACCCATATATCTACTGTCGTTTTCCCATTTACAAACACAGCATCCCTTTTCGGAAAAGCAAATATTTGTCGGTAGTTAACAGTGTTTGCGTTTCACGCATGATGTAACAACATCGAATCATCGGCGAAATCGATGCTCGGTAGCGACCGTTATCCACATATAGCTTCCCACTTGTGTACAATGGAACGTTACGGAGCTTTTACAGCTCGGCTTACATACCTATATGATATATCATGCTAAATCATGTGCTTTTGAACTACAAAACTATGTATTCGTGCATTGGTACGTACTGTGAGTTGAATTCACATCGTTTCATTTCTTCCTTCGTTCTTTTCTTTCGCTGCGAGTCTGTTACCGACATAGAGTTGAATACCCTGGTCCTGGTCTTGGGAAAAGGCGCTCCAATTCTGTAGAGCCGCACTTTCGAACGTAATGTACACGTTTTGCCAATACAGAATGTCCGCTCAACGTTATTCAATGATCATCTGGAGTCCGATCTATTCCATCAAAGCTTCGAACTATTTCTTTTTCGTAGTTTTTCCGAATAAAAAGAGAAAATGAATGTTGGAAGCGAAACGTAATCCTACTTGCATGGCTATTTTCATTTCTCCCTATTCTTTTCAACTTACGCCCCTTCGTGGAACTATATAGTGTTCACTCGTGTATTTTTCTTGCAACTACCTTTCACTTCTAATCCTTTGAATCTATTCACCTAGTCTTTTTCACAAGGCGTATGCTATCCATCTTTCGGAGAAAAAGGTTTGAATGATTTAGAAAGCTTTTTTTCATCTTCTTATGTATGTGGTCTTCATGGTGTCGCTCACCACCACCTATCACTATACATCTCTATCATAGCTAGTTTTTGTGCTTTGTGTGACTTCCGTGCCTTTATTCCTTTTCACTTTCCGACCAAATACTGTTGGTATAGAAGGGAGTGTTTTGTATGCTTGTCAAAATTTATTGTTCGTCTAGATTTTCATGGATCCAAATCTGCGAGGCAAAAAGTTGTTTTTCCTAAAATATCTTCAATTTCCAACAAGTTTTATCTGAACAGTCAAATATAGAAAATGGCAAAGAACAGAATAAGGGGACGCTCTAATAATCATTTCCCGAATAGACATTCTAAATGAGAATTATTCATTGTCTGCAAGTTGTGCGGTGTGATCGGCACCGATTTCTTAACATTCAATGCTTTCGCCCGTTCGCATTTGTATTTTCTATGAATGACCAAAGGGTCAAGCTAACTAGTAACTCATTGCTAGAACGCTTGAATGCCTGCTTTTGCTGACGAGGGACATTTTCATGGAATGCGCAAAGTTTACCCCGATTTTGCTCTCCGTTACGTTTTACCCTGCATTCTGGCTATACTGGGAGATATATCTCAATATCCAAACCAGCTCCGTTGCCGTTACCAAAAGCCAGATACGAAACGCTGAAATGAAAGCTGCTGAACTGAACATTTGCTGAACTAAATAAACCTTTTTTCTTTTTCCCTATATATAAATTTATGAGGAACGATAAAAGAGTCCACATCGTTCCTATTTCCTCAATATGTTCCTTTGATCCAGCAGCATTTATTCGAGTAATGCACAACGCACTGTCCTTGTTTCGAAAGTGATGCGAAGTCCTGCGAATGCATGAGATGTGTTCCCTCGTTTCGGGTTTCTCGATATAACACAGTGTATTCAATCGGGAAATTTTGACGCTCTTTCCTTTGTGTTTTTTTTATTCGATAACATTGATAGGTATGTTTGTTTGTCGCTTTTGTATATTTTAAGAATATTTTCTCTTTGTTCAGTCTTCACTGCAAGTTTTCTTGGGCCCCATTTTTCCTGTTTGGTACTTTTTTTTCGTTTCCTATATAGTTGAGAAAGGACTACCTTTCTAGGTTAATAAATAATATCGAGCACAGGAAAGAAAGCGTACCGAATGACGAAAGGGAAAATAGGCAAAGGAAGCTATGGCAGGAAATAGAATAGAAGGAGCTTTTTCAATTTATTTACTACAGTTTTCCATTTGCAATTCATAAAGTTTCAAAAATATAAATTTCAACTCAATTCAGACCTTATTTATTCCATTTCCATAACGACTTCATTATTTCATTAGAATTTTATTCATTTCTCTCGGTCTGAATTAATTTCAATTCACAACGATGTTATAATTTTTATCAGCGACGACCAAGTAAAAGAATCATTATTAGGTGTGTATGCAGGCACATATAACCTACATTAATACCACTCGCGAATAATGGAGCTTGACACACGTCAATAATAGGTCATTATTCATCTAGAGATTTACTTTACGCAAATCATCTAAAACGTCATCTAGGATTATGTGTTGAATTCCATGATTGAATTTGTAAGTTTAAAAGCCAAATTATAAATTTTGTCGTCGCAGATAAAGTATAGTATTCAATTCGCGCATATGCGCTCGAATAACGTCTCGCTACGTAAACTTCGCCCTCGTGTATAATAGCCTGCATATGCACTCATTGAATAATATATTATTATTTTACTATAGGGGACATTTTAACATGTTCCCAATTTATGCAACCGTCGCATACAAATGAAATGCTCCATTATTATTTTGACATTTGACATTTTCGACAATTGAGGTGTTCCATTGACGCCAGTTGACATATTTGTGTGTATTAATTTCGCTTTTATCTTTATATTTCGGTATTAAAAGTGCTAACACTCCTAAATGTCTTAAGTTCCAATAGGAAAACTAAACGTATACACGAAAATATTCACTTTAGAATAGTTTTTGCATAGTTGAAATCAACGAAACGGTGAGTAGTCTTAATTAGAGGTTAGAAAAGCAGTATCATTGACACATTACGATTACATAATCAATGAGACAACAACAATTCGTCAACAAGTTTCATTTATTGAAACCCATATTCAATATTTATTGAAACGCATCCATTTTGTTACAAGATAATAAAATTCCGTATTTTTATTATCTAATAATTAAATCCTATCGCATGTGTACAGATGGGCAGGCAGAATCTAATTTCGTTAAATCGTTAAGTTTCGCCTAAATGTATAAACGCAACATCTCCCTCTCTCTCTCTGTCTTTGATCTGCATAAAACATAAAAGTGTATGTTGTACTTTGTACACACACATCCATTCAAGACTTTTTTATGAAATGTTGACGTATACGAAATTTGATGGCAGTATTAAATTTCGCCCACGCAACGTAATGGGGTTGGTCGTTTACAACTCTCTGGAGCTCAGCATCAGCACAGAGAGACACGACCACGATCAGCGGTTGGAAACGCGTTCGAAAACGAAAACAACGTGGGCTGCTTGCCTCCAGCAGTGGGTCGCTTCCAGCCGCCGTTCCTTCGTATTGTACGAGTATATAGGACGGGTAAATATGGCAAACGAGAATCGAGGGTTGGCCTAGTCCCACGCGTTCATCGGTCGTCGTCCTGGCAACCGGAACGTTTTCAATGTCAAAACCAACCAGCGAACCAACCCCAAACACTATATTCTGGTGAGCCCACGCATTTCGCAGAAGTTGACGTTGATGTGAAATTATACATATATCGAAGGTGGGCTAGCGTTAGGCAAGGCATGTCCAACATATAATCAAACATTTTTCTATTAAAATTCGCGAAATGCTATTAATATAGCAACTCATTTAATAATTAATTTTTTGACAAAATATTTTAAAATGAAAAATGACATTCCCAATTTATAAGAATTTGTTTATACTTAATAAATATGGCGGAGTGTTGATTTTACGTTGCCATGACTTCTGGAAATTGTCAAAAAGTGACATTTACAATTTATAAGTCGCAATTGCAGGAAATAGTCAGAAAATGACATTTTATATTATGAGAATTTGATTTGTTTATAACATGGCGGAGTGATAACAAAAAGCAGGAAGTGCTAAACATTTATTTGCATTCGTTATAATTGTAAAAAGTAAATGTATATCATTTTGCATCCATTTATTGAATTTAGAGACAAATTGTGGCTTCAAATTTGTATTCGAATTAATTGTATGGAATGGAATGGATTAGCTGCATCTGTAAGGCAAACAAGATAATTCTATAGAGAATGTAAAGTAAAATGTGTTTGTGTGTGTGTGTGTGTGTGTGTGTGCATGTGTGTATTTTTGAAACAACTGTAACTTCCGGGATATATTACATCCGCTTCATATCACATCGAAAATTGTCAGTTTCATTCAATTTTTCTATTTCATTTTTGTTGCAGATACGAACTAAAATTTTAAAAATTCAAAATTATAGCCCCTTTTTACTTTCCGGCCACATACCGAAGGTATGTAGGTATAGGAAAGTAAGGTGATCATGAAAAAAATTAAAGTCTTATTTTTCCTTGATTCGTGGAGATCCGTTGACCCCAGGTCGAA
>JARJEB010023971.1:0-10399 GCA_030264535.1 Liometoxenus newtonarum
GGACGTTTGGTGCGATTCTCCGGTAAGTTGGCTTGCTTCAAATCGTTGACAAGCCATTCGTATTGGTTCACCAACTGTTTAAGTCCATAGTTCAGGAAATAATAAAGCTCGGTCGAGATGCTGATTATGTGAAGGGGTCCTAGGTCGAAACTGAACATTGGATTGTCGTTTCCTAAAGGCATTGAGAATCTTGCGGCGTAATTACTAAAATTACTATAAACACAAACAACATTTCAAGTCAATTAAATGATAATAAATGTTTTAATTTCAATTTTATTTATCTTTATAATGGAAGCAGTTTATCTACGAAAGTTCGTGAAATTTAAATCAACCTATTACTGCGAATTCAATCATAAACGCATAAAATGCACAAAAAGACAAGCTTTTGAAAATTCAGAACATTTGTTTCCTAATGTTCTAATTTATTCAATATTAATTTTAGATTTAATTAGTTTAGAAGTTATCCAATTTGATTATTTTTTATTTGATAATTTTTTTAAAGTTTTTAAATAAATTAACTCTCATATAATATATCTAAACTTACTATTTGTCTTCGTGATTTCCTGGACAGGTCATATACGGTACATAAGCAGCAACCGATTCAATTTGCCTCATAAACTGATCTCCTATTTCAGCATCATTCTAAAATATCCAAATATTATTTATTACTTTCCGACCATACCGAAGGTATAGTAAGGAAAGATAGGTCATCGGTCAAAGTTTCGAACTCGGGTTTTCGACGGATCTCCACGAACCTCGCTTTCTTCAGTCCAACAAAGTGCTTTTTGTAGTTATGTCCGCGTGTGTGTGTGTGTGTGTGTGTGTGTGTGTGTGTGTGTGTGTGTGTGTGAACAAAATTCCGGGCAAACCTAGCAACGTATTGGGATGAAATTTGGTACGTTGGTAGATATCTGTCATACTATAACCTGGCGGATGAATTAACAAAATCAGTTGGTAAAGAAGGGCACTAGGGCACAGAACCTAAATGTCAAAACTTAAATTTCCGAATCCCGGGCAAACAAAAAATACGTTCTTGTAGAGAGATCGAGAATTTTGATCGGAAAGTGGAAATTGCACAGAAATATAGTGATATCAAAACGTAATCAATCTCATTTCCACTTTCCGTTCATAATTACTATTACAATTGACGACTTCTACGAAATCATACTGTATACGGTCGGAAAGTTTGATTTTTACATCTGTGTATAATTTACGGTAAGCAGTTTCCACGAATACAAATAGTTAATCCCTAAAATTTGTCAGTCCGTTCTACACAAATCGGTAGGGACTCGCACTGCACAACTTTCCGACCATACACGCTACGATTTCCTAGGACTCTCCAATCGTGAAACTAATTTTGATTGAAAAATGGAAATTGTGCACAAATTTAGTGCTATCGAAATAATCAATATTACTTCCACTTTCAGATCAAAATTAATTTCAGGATCGGAGAGTTCTACGACCATATACTGCCAACACTGATGCAGACGCAGATCATGGGATATTTGATAAGAAACTTGTCACTTTCCCGCATAGTTTCTTGTTTTGTTACTATGGTATGACTTTTCGGCATTACTTTTTACTTTTGCTTGATCGTGGCTCGAATTTTGGTCGGCTGTGAACAATTGTCAACTTTCTAGCTAACTAGGCTATGGCAAAAGTGTGCCATTTCATAGTGGCCCTAGGAAAAGGTTTTTTTTACGACCACTACGGAAAATAAACAAATACGCACACACAGGAGGCGCTGAAAACGAGTCTTTACAAACATTCATTACGTACGTTCATAGTATTACCTAATGAAATCTCGTAAAGTCAATCGCACATCCCGAAGTTAGCAACACTAGGCTTTTTTTAGTTACAATCGAACTTAAAAATATCATGTTGCAGTTTCGTTGCATCTCCTGATCGTAATACAACCCGTACGCACTTTATTAATTGATTTGGTTTGTTTTCTTTCAGTCTATAAAAATATTATATTGTACGACGAAATGAAATTGGAAGAGTAATAGAACAAACTAAAGTTGGCCAGGAAGTTGACAACCGCATGGATGGATGCAACCAGATGAACTCACTTGTGTTCTACGGGTTGTCCTCACTTTAATATTTAAGCTGATTTCGTTTTCTTTGAGTATAAAAATTATTATATTGTGTGTACGTAATACACTTAGAGCATATAAAATGGAGAGAACGTAGCCTACCTGGCCCAATGTTAGCTTTTTAAGCCGACTGAAAGGCAACAATGTACTGTTCTTAAGTTTTAAACTCTGATATTGCGCAAGCGTGAATAAGAGGTGTGCTCTAGTCTTAGGTTCCACCCAATGGTTCCACCGGACCTGTGCGCTTGCGCAATAGCAGATTATAAAACTTAAGAACATTTTTTGCCTTTCAGTCGGCTTAAATCCGTACCGGTATTGTTCCCTCCATTTTATATGCTCTAAGGTAATACGAGTGGAAATATGCAATTGCGCACTCGCGGATTACTAAACTCGCGTCGTGCGTAATAAGCAATTTCCACGCTAGTTACGTAAACTACTATTATTTCTTCATGTTTGCAATTGTAAATGGCGATAAAAGAATAAATCGACATGGGCTACTCTTGAAAAAATTTTGATCGCAAAGTATTTATGACATATTGATCATATTTCGTTGATATTTCTTAATTTCTGTTAAATTTTTACTTTCCAAAAATACGTTGGGGAAGTTGTGCGTTTGGCGATCCATAAAAATTTATTAAAAGTGGTGACTGTCACAATTTATATTGATTTAGGTACCTAACTATGGTTCATTTCAATTTTATATTTTGGCCTGCAAGTCATCATGTAGGTAAACGTCACGTTTTTGACTACCGAGAATTTTTAATTAACATACATAGTCGGAAAGTTGGCCGGTGCAAATGCGTGCAAGGTATTGAGAACGGAAATGATAAGATAAAAACTTAATTATCTCTTACTGTGTCCATGTCATAGGCAAAATCGCCAACATGTAAAATGGTATCATATAATCCTCTCTGTGCTTCTTCTTGCAATCTCACCAGTGATTGCGCATTTTCGTTACCCATGTCACCATATATTGCCAATCGCGGTTGCCAGTCTTCATCTGGCGGGACTGTATTAAACCAGAATTGCGGTGACCAGCCCAAATTGCTCCCACAATGATAAACTATAAAAAGTATAAAATATAAATGCAGTGTGTAGAACGCCCCACAAAATAATTTCAAAATCTTCAAATTTTCCCCAGGCTTAGATTTCTAACCTGAAACTTTACTCATTTGGAAGTTTGCTAATAAGCTATGCACCCTATACAAATCTCATAGGTATAAAAAACTTAGGAAGAATTGAAAACATTATGCGAGTTAGGATCAATTAATTTCGATCGTCAACAAAAGAAATCTCATGTTTAGCTCTAGGTTGCCAAGCTTTGTGATTTTGGCGACATTTTTGCTCAAAATATATTTTACTCGCAAACTGGTACAAAAAAAAAACACTTCCCAGCTTCAAACCCATGTACAAAAATATAAGAAATTGACTTTCAAATAATGTTTTATAAATGATCAATTAATCTAAGAGTTGTACGTATTTTATGATTTATGTTTGAATTACGCGCCAAATGGCATAGTTACTTTATGTTAGTGTATCATTATGGTGGCAACACTTATATTGGTAGACTGTAGGACGAAACAAGGTCAAAAATTAGAGTAAATGTAAATCAACTTTAACGCAAAAGACATTTTCATAATTGATTGTGTTTTTTACAAAACGGGGGGATCTGACCGCCAACGTGAGCCAGATCCCACCCTTTGGACACCCCGGCTACTAGGACGCGCGCCACGGTCTCTAGGCTCTCTTAAGTGGAGGCACCGTATTTACCCGAAACCTGCCCGTCGACAAGCTAAGAGCCCGGTGGTCTCCCATCTTCAGCCCCAACCGCGCTTGTAACCCTGCAAGTCACTATACACGGAGTGAGCGCTTCCCATACTGTGCCAGGCCGCTGCCCGTCGTACACTGTTATTATATGCAACAAGACGAAAGTTTCATCAAAAATATACTGAATCTTTTGCAAAATTATAACCATTTCAATTTTTACTATTTACACGTGGTAGGTATACTAAAATTAACATAGCATACGTAGCATACTATGTAACATAACATATTTTAGTTGCGAACAATGCGTACTCTACATATAGAGTACGCATTGTTCGCAACTAAAATAAACGAGTCAGTTGTTAATTTTGTTCCTTGTCATATTTGAATGGATTGTTCACAAACTGTTCAGCAATCGTTAAATTCTTTCTCAAGGGTTTCTCACAGAACTCGAATCTCGAATCATCAAAATTACTCTCAAACTGATGAACGGACCCTCTCCCTGACCTCCGGAGAGTACTTTAGTAAAACATATCCCCACTGCCACATGCTATGTTCGACAGTATAATAAACGCACGGTATATACTTACATATATCTGTTGTTAAATTATCAAACTTACCATATTTGGTCCTCGATAACAAATTTCTTAAAGTGACTGTATGAATGTACTGAGTATGTTTCGCTGGACCACCATCAACAAAAACTTTGCAACTACCAGTTTCTTGCAAGTTCATACGATCAATACCATATTCAACAATGGATTGGTGTGTCTTATTAAATGTCGACCAGGTAACAACTATTTCGGTTACATTTGCACCGAAACTAATGTGTATTTGTTCCGGCTGATAGGAATATATATGCGCATTATTTGGTTGCACAATAGTAAATACAACAAGTAGCAGCAGTAACACCATGTTTTCTTGATAACGCGCGACTGAATTGATGAACTTTTTTGTTGGATATTACTGAACAGACTAGTCCATTTATTATCAACTGCTACAGTGATGATGTATTAAGTATGTAGTGTATCAAAGGCATTTGTGAATTGCGCATCGGTCAGTTTCACCAGTATAAAAAATAAAAATTAATAATGGCGCCAAATTTCAAATTTATTATTGTTGTAAGCATGAAAAAGAAAAACATGATCTATTTTTTTGGTGAAAAAAAGTGCATGCATATATACTACAATTTCGTAGAACACTCATAGATCATAAAAGTAATTTTAATCGGAAGATAGAAATTGTACAGAAATTTAATGATTTCATAAATGTAATCACGTCAATTCCACTTTCCATTCAAAATTACTTTTACGATCGATGAGTTCAACGAAATCGTTGTGTGCATGGCCGGAAAGTTGTGATTTATTTTGAATGCTACAAATTTGAAACACCCTCTATATTATATTTCGTTTATGTACCCAAAGTATGTAAGTACCTAACTACAGTACGCGCGGGTTTAGATTTCCTCGGGTTGCGCAGCCCAAAGATTTCCGAAGGCGATTTTCTCCAGTGCGTTGCATGTAGGGAATATTTATCCCAACATATTAACAATATAACAATGCAAATATAATTGCCTATATTGAAGTCACCTATATAATCATAACACCGGGTAGAAATGGCTTATTGGCACGGTAATTCCTTTGATTGAATTCTTTGCAGGAGTTGGCAACCTTACTTTCTCGCCGGCCGGAAACATTGAAAAAATAGAAATTATTGTTGTGTGGCACCCTAAACTACTATTTTATTATTAAAAATCGGTGCTGGTAACTTTTGATACAAAAGCCAGTGTGAATACTGCAGTTTTTTAATTTACATATTTTTAATTTATATTTGAATTTGAACTATTCAAAGAAGAAACTTAAGAATAAAAGATGGCCTGTTACGCACTACGATAGTTTCATAGTTGCTTGACATGTTAAAATCTGATTTTTTTAGTTGGCGGTACAGGAGCCAGTTCCAGTAGTTTATGTTTAACCGGTTTGACTTGTTTAATTCTGTAAATATAACCCAGTTATAAAAGTCAAATATGTACACACTTTACACTCGAATGTCTTACTCTGGAAATAATTGTTGCACATCTCCATGTTGAGTCGAAAATAAGTTCGTAAAATTTTCATTCTCTGAAAACACTTTTAAGAACAATTCCTTCTTGCTCTCAGTATCCGGAACATATGTTTCAGTTTCTACCAATTCTAGAAACAGAAGACGATGAATATACAAACTACGATTAATTGTTTTTAAACAGGCAGAATTATACTTCTTGTTATTTCCCCAAATTCCATCTTATATTCCAATATTTCCTTATCTTTTTTTGCTAATAAACTTTCAAGTTTATTCTGTTTAAATTCCAAATATTGTATGGTTTGTACCAAAGGTACTTGAACTAGTTTAAAACAATCATTCCCAGTTTGTTTCATAAGGTGGACGCTAAGTTTTAATGGTAAATCATCGAAGAATGTTTTGAAATATAACTTGCATTGAGAAGCACCTTCTGCCGAGAACTTTACATCCGTTATGGCCCTATCATTATTTAACAAATTATAACAACGTGTGTTTATATCTTCAGCACTCTCAGCACATAATGGATTATTATTCTGTAAATAAATCAATCAATCGAACCGAATAAAAAAAAACTTAAGCATGAAACAAAATGTAGTATAATACCTTGAAATCGTTCATTAGATCATTTTCAATACGTTGGCATGACCATACTGATATTAAATCTGTTAAACTAATTGTTGTTAAATTATGTTCATTTGTAATTGTCTTCATTAAGTAATAATTTTCATTGCAAATTATAATTTTCCACATTTCTTCACTATGCTAACGCGCGGAGCGCCGCAGAACAGCTGATTTGATTTAGTTGGCATCCAGTAGACGGACCTTACACGATCAGTCTGGCATCAGTTCAGTCCATGATTATGATCCAGACTGATGGCAGACTGAACATGTAATGAGTCAAGTGAGTGGCGTGAGTGCGGACTGAGCAAGTGTTCTACTTATTTTTTTGATCACTTTTAGTGATTTTGATTTACTGCACTTAGCCTCAAGTGACGGTGCAAAAATATGTGCAGTGTGCACTCAGTGTGTACATTTTGTGACCTTGAGTGAAACATTGAAGTAAGTCGACCACGCGCAACTGACTGCACTAGTACACCGAGTGCACCGCCTCAAGCGACGGTGCAAACAGTGCAGTGCAAATTCACGGTTAGTGGACATTTTTCTAAGGTTAGTGCATGCACTCGTCAATGCCCTGCATGAACTGAGTGCAGTAAATCGATAACACTATAAGTTCAAATGAGTGTAGTGATCTCTTTTTTGAAGCCATTCTTTAGTTCATCTTTTCTAACGAGTTTTTGTAGCTAACGCTAATATTACTACGATACAAGCTTTTTTCTTATCAAAATGCATCATTGTCAGTTTGGATTGAACGTGTAATACAGTCCATCAGTTTTCCATGAGTCAATTCTTGATCAATATTTTGGACTGAACTGATGCCAGAGTGATCGTGTAAGGTCCGTCGTAGGCATGTCAAAAAATAATCGATGTTTGCCAAATATCGATGTTTTCGGACCGATAATTTAATTAAAAATCACTGCTAAAAAATTAAGTCTCGCTCTCACTTGCGTAAAAAGTTAAAATAATTCCAACTTTTTGCGAATATTCGCAAATTTTTAAAAACCTGTGGTTTATGGTTTGCACCACTCCTTTTAAAAAGTTAAGCTGGCATCACTTGACATCTGTCAACCTCGCCTTTAAGAATATATGGAAAAAAATCGGACGAATTTATTCGTACTGAGAACCATCATAAACTTGAAATTTGCGATTTCCTAATATTCGCAAGTGAGAACGTGACTTTAGAGCAGTAAAATAAAAATATTATAATTGCGACATCTGCTAATTGTAACCAAAAGTAAAAACTTACGATGTCATTTCGAAAATATCACTGCGATGTCGCTATAAGTTAATTATCCGAGGTCGAAGGTTACAAATAAATTTTTTGACCTACGATAATTTTCAAACATCGCTATTTTCCTATGGATGAATCGGTCGCATCGATATATTCCACCGATTAATCTGCAAATGCGGATTGAGTTTTGCGTATGGACGTCCTGAAGTACGTCATAAGGTCATATCACACTTGGGGCGCGTTCAGAATGAGTGCAGATTTTAACTTTTCCCGGTTGCTTCGAATGTTCGTAACTGAAAACGAGGCATTATGTATAAGTCTCTTGGTTTATCATGTGGCTTGATCGCCAGTTTTCGAGAAACTGATTTCATGAAAATTATTTTAACAATACACTTACATCGTAAGTGCCATTTCGCACCAAGCCAGTCAAGTCATTTCGTCAAGTCCAATAAAATCAAGTCAGTCAGTTATTTCACACCGAATGACTGCAGTAGGAAATTCGTTGTGAAATAACTGACTGACTTGATTTTATTGGACTTGACGAGATGACTTGACTGGCTTGGTGCGAAATGGCACTAAGTTGTCTAACTAGACTCTAACATATACAAACTACTCACTAACAAATATTGTAAAGCACTTTATTCAAACCTGAGATTCCAACGTAACTCAAGTTGTTAATAAACTATAATTAAAGTTTATTGTGGAAGTTGGTCAAGGATCCCACATATTTATAAAGAAAATGCAAATTAAAACAATTGAACAACCGAACGCAAACTTTTACCTTCATGCATCAAAGTAAAAGCATCATTAATTTGTTCGAAAGGGATATTATGAGTAATAAAATCATCAAGTAACAATTTCCCTTGCAAATATTCTTCTACAAGTTTCGGCACAGCATCGATACTCTTCCATCCACCAAAAGCAGTGCCCTTCCACACCCTACCCGTCACCAATTGAAATGGTTTCGTGGAGATTTCCTGGCCAGCAGCTGCCACCCCAATGATCGTGGATACCCCCCAGCCTTTATGGCATGATTCAAGAGCAGCACGCATCGTGTTTACGTTACCAACGCACTCGAATGTGTAGTCTAGCCCACCATCTGTCAATTCAACAAGTACATCTTGAATCGGTTTCTCGTAGCACTTGGGATTGACAAATTCGGTAACTCCAAATTTCAGAGCATCTTTAAATTTGTTCGAATTCAAGTCGACGCCAATGATACGCGATGCGCCAGCTGCCTTACAACCTAGTGCGACCGCTAGACCAACAACACCAAGTCCCCAGATAGCACATGTGCTTCCTGATTCCACCTTGGCGGTGTTCAAAGCTGCGCCATAGCCCGTTGGCACGCCACATCCGAGCAAACAGACTTTATCCAGAGGGGCATTGTCGTTAATCTGAAAAAAGGTCAACATATGTCACTATCACGTGTTTCGTGCTATACGTTACAGTTGCTTGATTGGTTACCTTGCAGATGGAAATATCAGCAACCACAGTGTACTGAGCGAACGTTGAACATCCCATGAAGGAATAAACCGGCTTCCCTTTGCAAGTGAATCTTGTGGTTCCGTCAGGGAGCAAACCTTTTCCTTGCGTTACACGTATTTTCTGGCACAAATTGGTCTTGGGTGACTTGCAGAACTTGCAGTCCTTACATTGCGGAATATACAACGGTATAACCTTGTCCCCTAGATTAACACAATTATTCATCAATTAAATAATTACTACTATCCCTTTATACCTGGTTTCACATTCGTTACACCAGCTCCAATGCTTTCCACAATGCCTGCGCCTTCATGTCCCAAAATGACCGGGTACACTCCTTCGCTATCATGTCCATCTTTAGTGTACGCGTCCGTGTGGCACACAGCACTGTGAATGATCTTCACTCTTACCTCGTGGGCTCTCGGAGGTGCAACTTCAACATCTTCAATTTTTAGAGTTTCATTTGGGCCCCAGCAGACTGCTGCTTTGCATATAATTGGCTATAAGAAATAAATTCTGTTTATTTGAATTTGAAACAATGAGTGGGAGATTAGCTTACTTTTTCTTGTGTGTGGCTCATATTTTCAGGTTATATTTTCCCGGTAAAACACCACAGAACATTAGAACCTAGAACGACAACACCTAGAACGGAGAAAGGAAAGAATTGAACTTTAAACCGAACATGAACCGAGGGGTCAGAATATAGAATATCAAAATCGGCTCGCTTCGCGTCGCCTCGCTACGTAAACTTGCCCTCGCGTATAATAGCCTCTATGTGCGCTCACTGAATAATATACTATTATCCCTGCCGTAAAATTTCACAAATGGACGCCTATATAGTATATAGACGTCACAACTGGAAGTCCTGGGGCTGTGACATATTGACCTGATCTCTACGTCATTTTCACGTAAAATATGTCCAAAATACCACATCAAATTTACGTCACTCTGCTAGCTGGGATATTATGGTTTCAACTTCCGATTCCTCACTTTCAGACTCGCTGATGTTGTCTCCAAAGTTCACTCCTAAAACACAACCGAGATTTGCTATGTATTACGCATTTGCCCTTGCTTTCCAAAGTGGACGTCATTTAGGATTTCCAGGAAAAAGGAAGCAAAGTGACAAAAAATCAAAAATGTCTAC
>JARJEB010023988.1:0-13981 GCA_030264535.1 Liometoxenus newtonarum
TGTATTGCTAGCGACACTCCGACGGACTGGGAGTGGGGATGTGGGCAGTGGCGATGCACGAATTTGTATGAACATGCCACTAGTGTCAGTTGTCAATTTTATTCCTTGTCAAAATTTGAATTAATGGTTCACAAATTGTTCATCAGTCATGTACAGGTACACAAGTGAAGAAAATGTAGAAATAATAAAAATGTATGCACGAAATAATAGTCTGCGGACTGTTCGCGATTTTTGACGTTCCGTCAGTACAATACATTGTCATCCCCACTCTATGCCCGTCTGTCGGTGTGCTTTAGCAATACAGGTCCACAATACCATGAGATTGACTCGTTTATTTTACCGTGGAACATAGGCGCATACTACATGCTATGTTCCACGATAAAATAATCGCTCTGTATATATTTTGGTAGAGAAATTAATCAACACGCGCCCGCAAGCCTCAGCGGCACCGGCACCTTTAACGTGATAATCAATCGACTGATTAAAAACTCGTTAGACGCTTCGGCTTATCCCAACATCACACTCCAGCGCATTTTAATTAAGTTATGCCAAAGCAGAAAATGATATTAATACTAGTACTAATTGCATGAACCATGCAATTAAACTGCGTACATGATACAAGTAAATCGGCTTTATCAATATTAAGTATAAAAAGCTGTTTTTATTTCCTCGAAAAGTATACACAAATTGAGATGTTCCATGTCAGCACGTGACAGGTGTGACCATTATTTGACCTTCCCAATGAACAGCTGATAAGGATAAAGATGGCGGCAAAAACTATATCAACTATATCCCGCTCATTCAGATTCGGCTCAACTTGCAAGCCAGTCAAGATCCGCACGGTGAAAGCTTATTTTTGCGTTTTTCTCTCAGTTTTCCTTCACTTTTTCCGGAATGACGAAGACGAAATGCAATGCAAGTTGAGCCGAATGAGCGGGATGACCCTGGATATGCTATATGCTTGAGGTGGAGGGTTTGCCGCCATGTTTGTCTTAACCAGCTGATTAATATTAATAGAGGTTAGAAAATGGCTGACATAAATGATATTTTGATAGGTATTTTGGTAGGCATATAATTTTGTAGTTGCATCATTATTATCAGTTGCAATACTATTCAGGTTGACAAGTTTTTTACTTTTAACGTCAAAATCACCGTCAGTTGTAAGGTTAAAACCGATTCCAGGAGGACCACGTATTCCATCAATAGATTTCCTCTTTGAATGTTGACCAAACTTATCAACACTCATGTTGATGCTACTATGACGAATGTATTACTGATTGATTGTTTGTTTCTTTAGTATATATATATATATATATATATTTCGCTTCCCGTAATTCTTCTTCAATTGCAGCTATTACATTATCATGTGAATTGTTACCGGTTCGCTTTGAAGCATGTAATAACCATAGTCTATCAACTAATTCATTTGGATCATTCCAAAAGAATGCACGATATGATTTGTTTTCAACGCGTAATGATGAATCGAAATTACCATAACCAACTCTAGAATTTTTCGGAGTTGATGAATACAATGATATTTTGATTGAGTAGGTCATGGTGGAACACCCAGTGTAAGCGATGTCAGGTCGACCTGACCGCGACGAGACGAGACACCATGAAATGGTCGAGCTTAGACTTGACGAGACGGTCGCTATCGATCTCGTATATACTTACTTACTTCTTGTCCTCGTCACTGTCGGTTATACTATCCGCGGCTATCGCAATCATAATTCCAACAGACAGAACGTATAAGAACTTCAACTTAAAGATTAATTAAAGTTAAAAGGTAGATGAACTATGAATTAAATGATAATACATCAATTTCCATGCTTCAATTAAATTGTATTATTCATTTTACATTTTAATATAAAATACGCATAATAATGATATGGATTGGCGGCAGTGATTCGTCGAATCGAGAAATCAATTAATTAATAAATAAAAACTTCAACTGAAATAAACAGTTCGTCCCAGGAACTACAAAAAAAAGAAAAAAAATATATATCAATTTTGTATTTGGCGCCAATTTCAAATGCTACCACCTGCTTCCTTTCCTCAGACGAACTATACCATGTAATAAAAATTAAAAACGGTTGTCAATACGAAAATTAGTCGTTGTCAACGTATTGCAGGCAGTCCTCATCGTACTCGCTGATATATCCAAATCAAATGTCTGCAGATAGTGACGGAAACGATTGCCACGCTTGAAGTTCCCCGTGGAACGACGTGCCTCCGACCGGCACATGGTTCTGAGCGCGGGGAAATAGTCTAATGAAAACGCCGCACGCTCACAGAGCACATTGTAAGTCATCGCATCCTGAAACATTGACTCGCAGGAATGCTGTTTGTGGCGCCATCTGCAAGAGGAAACATGAAGCATATTGTATGATAAGCTACTGCGCATGCTTACTTGCGTTCTTGTGGAGTAGGCACAGCGAAATTCCAGGATTCCTTAGCCTTA
This sequence comes from Liometoxenus newtonarum, assembly GCA_030264535.1. NCBI lineage: Eukaryota > Metazoa > Arthropoda > Insecta > Coleoptera > Staphylinidae > Liometoxenus > Liometoxenus newtonarum. The sequence continues at coordinate 2,462 of JARJEB010023988.1, forward strand.
AGGTTAACCTCTGACTGCCTTCTCTGCTCATCGATAAATAGCTTACAGTATCCGTCCAGTAGTGTGTGCTCCAAGTCTTCAGTCAACATGCGATTACTTTTAAATTCTTCCAATGGTGCTCGTAATAGCAAACTGTCAATTGGAGAGCTTTCCCATTGCTTTGGGCAGGGTTCTGTTCCGAATGGCTTCCTTTCGGTACGATCTAACGTGTCACAGAAGGACATGGCATCAAAAATGTTCCAGAGACTATTCAATACGTTGAGATCTTCTTTACCATCATTTTCCTGCTTACATGGCGGAGATTTATCATGGGACATCGCATCAAAACCTAGCAAGTTCGGTAAGTTCCACCACAAGACGCTCAGATCAAGTGGCATTGGTATTTTATGATTTTGATCAAACGTTTGAAACGAAAAAATGCAATTCTCATGTGTTTTCGTTTTCGAGATTTCATCAGATGGCGCAGGTTTGACAACGGTTCCCGACAACAGAAAGGAAGAATCATCATAATCATCGTACCGGCCATCAAGTTTATCCAATTTGAAGCCAAACGATTGGTTATGTACATTACCGATTGTGTTCTCCGCATCGCCGCCGCTTGTCACCCAAAACTGTAGCTGCAAGAGTGTCTTCCGTACATCCCCTTTGTTCCATTCGATTAGCTGGCCTAAAGTTCGACGATCAACCCGGAGTCCTTCAACTAGGCATAAGATTTCTAAGTATACTGCTAACGTGCTGGCTGACAAAGCTGCAAAATGCAGAATCGGATGTTGCATAATCAGTTTCTGCAAAAGTGGAGCACCCACATCGGTTGCCACCAATATAATCGGTCGCTTTGACGTCACCACAAGATGATTCAACGCATTGTTGAATCCTTCGTCTTGATCAAACACCACATCAACGTCTTCGATCAGCACTACGCACATTTTATTATCTCTCTTCGTTTGCACTTGTTCCTCGTTCTCATGCGATTTTTTCTCCTTTTTCTCTTTCTTGCCCAAGAACTGTGTCAGCATATTTTCCGTTTCTTTGTGCTTCTTGCTTACTTGATGCGAGCGCGTTGCTTCTTGCATTTCTTGCAATAGCCGTTTGCCCGTGCGGCGACTGCTTGCGTTCAGTTCCAATACGTTGATGCCCAACTCCTCACAAATGGCGTACACTGCGGAAGTTTTCCCACTACCTGGAGGACCGCGGAGGATCATTGTGTTGCCGGGCGTTGATGTACTATCGCGGGTAGTTGAATCCGATTCGAAATCAGAGTCGCAATCTCGACGTTTGCGTTTGTTTTTGTCGGCAAACTCGTCACTGTATTGCAGCCAGGAATTGAGCCACTTTTTTAGTTTCCCTATGGTGCGTTGATTGCCGATTATCTCACGGGAGGAATTTGCTTTGTATTTTTCCGTCCACATCGTGAACTCGTCGACGGGAATCGAAGCTAACGGAGTTGGAATGGATTCATGCGAACGTCGCTTTGACTTTTTCGATTTGCCTGTATCATCGGTTTGCTTGAAGATAAAACCATTTCGTTCACGTAATGTTTTAAAGCAACGGTAGACCGGATAATGCGACATTTCGTTCTTGATACGTTCAAGGTCTGCGTCTAAATTCTCTTCTTTCAGCGGAATATTTAGTTTCACATTCACCGTTAATTGATGTTGGTCCAGTAAACCAAGATCCCACTCATTCTTCAAGATCATTTCTGAAAAGTCAATTTCTCGGTCCAATTCCGGGAGATTGTGATTTTCCTCAGCGCAAGTTGCAGACAAATTCCAGAAACGAGAGTCGCATTTTTGCTGGACATGACTTACTTTTGGGAATTGTTGGAACTGCTCCAATTCATAAATTTCCAAGCTAAAAAATACAGCCGAAATTATTAACATGGTACCTTCACAACTATTGTCAGACAGGTGGCGCTACCTCACTAAGCGCTATCTGTTGATCTGCCAAATTGTGAAAACTTACTTTTGCTTTAAGCTTCGTTTTAGGTTATCAGGAACGCCACTATAGAGAAACTTGTTCCTGGCTTCTAGTGCTTTAGGATCGAGTTTTTGCTTTGCTTTAGCTTTGGCAAAAATTGGTGCTAGTTTCATCGACTTATTGGGCTTGATCGAGCTTGCAACTTCAACAACCGCATCTTCATCATGAAAGTCATCATAGTCTTCATGTAGGACAGATTTCCTCAGACGAGAACTCCTTCGCAAGGGCTTTTCATCGTTTGTTATTTCCAAAACGTCAACGCTTTCTGAAAATGTGATCTTCGAAGGCAATGAATCGCCGATATCTGCAGATTTCTTTAACTTTTTCTTATACGGTCCACGAGAACCTTTCCCTTTTAGTGGCTGTGTTGTGGAGGAACCAACTATTTCTGGATCATCTGGAATTTGAAGAGTTGATTTTGGAGAGTCTTTCTTAGAAAGTTCACAATTTCCGCTTTTAAATGTAAACTCATCAATGGTTATGTCCAGATTTGTGTTTGGCGCAGATTTCAAGCTTAAACGACTTGGTATTTTTGTTTCGGCAACTGTGGGTTGCGTTTGTTTTTCTGATTTTGATGTTTCTTCAGTGGTATCCGTAGATTTTGCCATATTATCATCAGTTTTATTACTTAACGTTAATTCTAATTCATCAATATTTGTACTCGTAGCTTCTTCTGTTTCTATTTTTCCGACTTCTTTGTCAGGCACAATAATCGTACTATCCGTTGAATTCTTATCTTCATCATCATCAATGCGTAAAATACGACTTTTTCGCACTTTACTTGATTTGCGTGTTGAGACTATCTCTTGGCTATTTTCGGCTTGAACCTCCAACATTTCCTTCATCCGTTTGGCCCTGGAATCTAAGATATTCCTAATGTTTTGATCCCGAGTTTTATCAAGTTTCCTCTTCTTGGAACCCTTGATTTGCGCCCATTCCTCAAACTTATGTTTGCGTTGTTTCAATACATCTTTAGCGGATATTGAGATTGACAATTCTTCTTTGGATGTTGGCGAAAATTGTAGTTTCTTGCCCATGGAGTTGGAACCGATTATCTTATTCTGATTATCCATTAATAATTTGAAAACGTCTTGTCTAGGCGTTGACGGTTTTTCTTGTAAATCTGAAACAATTAAGAAATTAATACAGAACAGAGAAAAGTGTTAGAATATAGATGATTTACCAGTATTAATGACAACTTCCGGTTCCGATTCCTTGACAGGGACATCTTCGCCATCTTGAATTACGGTTGTAGGTGCAACTTCCGCTTCCAGCACTTCAACAACATTTTCATCTTGGTAGTGATTATTTTTAGAGCTCTTCTTGCTCTTCTTAGCATTTCTTAACAACTTTTTTCTTCCCGGCGACATAAACAAGTTATTAGAGACTTTAAATCCATTTAAAGCTTTAGAACTATCCGTTTTAGCATCAACTTCCGGTTCGAACAATATGTTTGCATCTCTTTCCAGAGTGGGACTCTGTGGGTGTTTCAGGTGTTTATCTTTTTCTTTGGGCAAGACCAAAAAGCGATTTAAATTACTTTGGTGAAAGCACTCCTTGAATTTGCTTTTAGCACTTTTAGGACTCAATAATTGATTGGCTTTTCCCGTGTCCGGCGGTTCTTTATCTTTAGAGAAACACATAGCTTTACGGCCAGCTTGCTTCCTTGACATAGGATTCGCATTTATGTTCACATTATCGTATTTAATTTTCAATCCAACCTCACTCACTAATTTTTGATTTGGTATAGTAGTTGCTATGTCGATGGGCTTTAGGTGAAGTGTTAATGCTAACCGAGAACTCTTCGGGTTTGTGTATTTTTCCAAGTCCACCCTGTATTTTTCTTTATCTAAACCTTCACTTGACATTATTTGCTAACTATTTTTGTGAATTATCTGTTAGAAGAAGTGCAAACGAATTCAGCAAAGATGATTTAGCGCCAAAACTGAAATTTGTCATAGTCACGAACAACCAACACAACAACTTTTAGTTTAGGTTATGCATCACAAACAACAAACTGAACGGAATAGAAAAGCGAGCAACCTGGCGAGCAGGACCCAATGCATAATAGTCGCTTTCCTTTTGACGTTTTAACTGGTTGGGTCGTGAGTAGTCTTTTACTCAGACTCAGTTGTGCTACTCGTTCGAACGCTGACTCCGCCTTCTCGAGCCTTCACTCCACCCAGCTATCAAAAGACTCAAAGTTTTTTTTCTGGTCCTTCGAGCCCGAATTCACAAGTGTGTCAAAAACGAGTTCAAAAACAATGTCAAATGAGTCAAAATAGCTTCAATTTTGGCTTCTAACAATTCTAAAAAGTGGCGAGGGCCCCTGGATGGCAGGCAGTAGGCCCTACAAATGGGTCGAACTGCTCCTGTTCCTTTTCTGTGGTGTTTTGAGGCGTGGTATATACCACGGGGCGACACACACTGCAAAAAGGAAAGCTACTATTGGAAGTTGGAAGAGAAGAAAGAGACCCACAAGCCGAGCCGAGAATTTGCTACGGATGTATCCTCGGGATGTACATACATGGAACAATTTGTAGGTTAAATAAAAATCAAAAATGTTGATTCGAAGAATTGTGACGATAATTAACAAACGCAACATTGATTTGCGTCGTTTTACATCAGCAGCAACACTAGAAAGTCACAAACAATGGTCAGAGAATAGTGCAGACATTCGTAATGAAGAATTTCAAGAAAAACTGCTCAAAGTTGCATTCATCGGAAGTCCAAATTCTGGGAAAAGTACCTTAATCAATGCATTAATGGACCGAAGAGTAAGTATATAAGATTATGCAATCTATTAACAAGTTTCATAATGGAAAATAACATTTTCTAAGGTTTGTGCCGCCAGCTCAAAAGTACATACAACACGAAACAAGGCAAGCGCTATTTTCACTGATGGAGACTCACAAATTGTTTTTATAGATACTCCAGGTTTAGTACACTACAAAGACGTTAATAAGTAAGCATTTTCTAATAAGAAACTGTCGTTTTGACAACTTGAAACCGGAAATGACGTATGTCTCTTACATCTATGACGATTTCCGTATCCGGTTGTCAAAATGTCAAAGATGGCGTTACTTTACCGGTTTCCGTTTCTTCTGGTCGAAATTTCACTATAGTCTTTCAATTATGCAATGATTTGTTGTTTTGCAGATTTAAATTGGAAAAAACTTTTCTTCGAGACCCAAAATCAACTATTCTTGAAGCAGATATCATTGGTGTGGTTCATGACGTCAGTAATAGCTACACAAGGGAAAGTTTAGATTTAAAAATCATCAATTTACTGCAAGATAACAGCAAGAAACCAAGTTTTTTAGTCTTAAACAAGGTATATTTCAAAACTACTGCACATGCGCAGTATCGAATTTATATCTATATTAATGTTTTCAGATTGATTTGTTGAAATCAAAACGTAAACTTCTCGATATCACACGAATAGTAACCGAAGGCCGATTGAAAGGCGTCCTAATGCCGAACGCGAAACTCGTGCAGAACAAAGACGTGCGTGGTTGGCAAAACTTCCATGAAATCTTTATGATCTCAGCGCTGACCTGCAACGGACTTGATGATCTGCGCACTTTTCTGGTATCACAAGCGAAGCCAACGAAATGGATGTATCCTGAGAACGTGTGGTCTGACCAAATGCCGGAGGACATTGTTATCAACACTGTAAAGGCACAATTGTTGAATTATTTGCACCAAGAAATTCCGTATCAGTGCAAAGCGCAAATGGAATTTTTTGATATTAACGAACAAGGTAACAGTGAACTACTGCGTATGCGCGGTAGAACTCATAACGTTATATTTTACTTTTAGGAGGAATCAAATGTGTAGTTTTAGTCAAATGTCCGTCTAATCGAATTGCCAATTTGATAGCAGGTGGTAGCGACGGTAGATTGAGACAAATCACCGAAAATGTACAGAAGGATTTGCAAAATGCTTTTCAGAATTTTGTCATGATTAACATTGTTTTGGAAGGTCCGAAAGAATCATTTTCGAGATAATTTTTAAATAAAAAGTATTCTATCTTATTTATCCGGTTTGTACCAGAAGTATTAGAACCAGTAAAATCATGTCGGCCGTATTTCCTATATTTTAGTTTAGTATTTTAGTTGATATTATTCTAGTAAAAACAAATGATAACTAACCACTGATGCCATTTGCAGCGGGTGCAATCGTTTGCACCTATTTTATGCGTTCGATATGTCACTCTAACTACTTTGAGCAGGTCGAAACTACTCTGAGTAGTTTACAGTGGCATATTTGAAGCAATGTACCGGGTGCAATGATGAATACACCAAACTGGTGCAAATGTTTGATTGCACCCGGTGAAAATGGGTGCAAACAGGCTTGCCATCACTGTAACTAACCAAAGTAAACAACTACTTGTATATTAATTACCATTAGTTGAATACGCATTCATTCTATCGATCAATAAACATGGTCTTGAACATTAAACAAGATCAATTCATATAACTAGAAACATGTTGTCCACAAACATAAAACTTTTTCTGAAACTATCAATGGTACTAGGAATTTGTCCAAAATTCAATTTGCTCACGCAAAAACTCGAAAACAACCATCGTTATGTAGTATTTCTAATTATATTTGAAATCATTTTACTGCTGATCTGCCTGACAAATTTATTCGACATCTACTTGCATCAAATGACAATTTCCGAGAGTTTTGAACACATGTTGACACCATCGTTGAACATGATCATCCAGCTACACTTCATGATCAGTTGCAACTTTCTGAAACGCCAGCATTTCCAAACGTTAATAAACAATTTCAACGAAATAGATGCAGATCTGGAAAACATATACAACTGTGACGGTAAAATGTTGTCACCATTACGACGACCATTAGTTGTTCTGGTTCTGAGTCACATGTTCTTAGCAATTTATTTCGTGCATGATTTCTATCATTGGGGTATTCTGCTCGGACACGTTTGGCATTATCACTATTATATCAGCGAACGGATAACTCAATATGTATTGCATTTTCTGAAAATCATTCAAATCATTTTGCTATCATCTCTGAAGATACGCTTCGTCACTTTGAACAATGTGCTGGAAACGTTTGTTGATCGTAGTAGCAGCACCAGGGCCAGATCGTTGAAAATCGTTGATTTAAAGCTGACAAATGGTTTTATTAAAATGCATTCATTAATGGTGGATCTGGTTGATGGTCTGAATCAGATTTATGGCTGGAACTTCCTTTTAAGTTATTGTCTATCCGTTATAAATGCCCTTAAATTATTGCACTACTCTTTGGTCGTTGTTCATGGATTTGATATGTGGAACTTTATGGGATTCTTATTGTGGACTTTTTATCTTGGGGTAAGTTCAATTTGTATTTGATAAAATTGGCAACATTGCAAAGTAGCCAATATTTGAGGTTAGCTTGCTAGATCGTTCGTTGAAGCAACAATAACAAAAACACACAGTACAATTTATTCTAATCAACTAAAAGCATTCGATTATTTTAATTCGTAAATAAGAATAGTCATTTGTTAATTAATGTGATCCAAGTCCGCACAACATGTTGGATATTCAAAAAAATATGAAATATTTCATTGTGAATTGCACAATTTTTGGAATATTTCCCCAAATACGCAACAACAAATTGCAATCTCATCGTTACGTCACCGGTGCTTATCTACTAATCTTTATTGGCTGTTTGATTGGTCCTTTATACCTACTTGCGCAATTCTCGCCAGTGACATACACACTTGCCGATGCAATATGGAAAGTGGTGCAGATCATGTTGCAAGATACGATTGTCATCCATCTAGTAATCATTGCAAATGTTTGCAAGTTTGATAAATTGCAACAGTTTTTCGATAGTCTTGCAAAACTCGATCATCAGTTGCAATCGCAACTTTGTAACCGTAACGTCCATCAGCATGAGCAGCTAATAATTTTTCTATTGTTCAATGGTACGTCGCTCGCAGTAGCTTTTGCATGCTATTTCTTCTCATTGAGTTATGACATGCATCCATTCATCGTTTTATCCGACCTACTAATGAAGCACATCCTCAGCATAATTATCGATTGCATAATCGTATTGCTTGGAGCAATGAAAACACGGTGGAGGATTGTGAACGAATTGGCTTTCAAAATCCATCAAAATAGCAATCGCAGTCACGATTATTATCTGAAAGTGTATCACATGCTGGATTACTTGTATGATGCTGTCGAGTTGTTTAATGAGGTCTTTGGATGGACTATATTTTTAATATTCTTGCATTTGTTGACTTGCATTGTGCGAGTCATGCGTGTTGTCATCGAAATTATGTACAGCAATAACTGGATTCGAATTGTTCAGCTATCCGTTATTGGTTTATATCTTTTCGTAAGTATTAAGTAGTATAATTACTAATAGTACTGAAGAAAATTTGTTAACATTTATTATTAAAACGCATGCTTAGTAGTGTCTTGAACATAACCTCAAACAGAGTTTCACAGATGATCGTCAGAATAATTACAACGATATTCTCACGTCGGATGCGGTTATTTTGAGATAGGAGACTGTTGCTATGCAATATTCATTTAGGCTCCGTGGTTCTGTATCCGATCATTGTTGGTTTCACTAGTCTTCCTACGCGGGAGGGCTATTTTTCCTTTTTTACAAGTAGAAACACTCAAGTGCCACTGAAAAGGTATGTAACGTGTTCAAACAACATCGGGCAAAGTTAGATTTTAGGATGGGACACTGTTCTATCCAATATTACCTAATTTAGGCTCCGTAGTTCTCTATACCCGATCACTGTTGGTTTCGCTAGTCTTCCTACGCGAGAGGGCTATTTTTCCTTTTTTACAATTAGAAACACTCAATTGCCACTGAAAAGGTATGTAACGTGTTCAAACAACATCGGGCGAAGTTAGATTTTAGGATGGGACACTGTTCTATGCAATATTAATTTAGGCTCCGTAGTTCTCTATCTTCCAAGTGATAGTATAAATGTACTACACACAGGAGAGGCCTGGTTCAGGAGTGGACCACAAATAGGCTGAAGAAGAAGAAGAAGAAGTGCTCTATACCCGATCACTGTTGGTTTCACTAGTCTTCCTACGTGGGAGGGCTATTTTTCCTTTTTTACAAGTAGAAACACTCAACTGCCACTGAAAAGGTATTGAAGCTATTGATCGGATAAATTTAGGAAATTATTCGCTATATGAACATGACCTTATCCAATTTAACTAATGACACTTCCCCGAAGTAATCATAGGAATCGGATAACATTATTATAGGTAGGTATATTTATCAATTACATTAGTTTATCATGAGTAACATGATATTAATTCCATTAATTAGCAAAATTATTACCTAATCGTAGGTATATGAATCTCTAAATGTAACGAGTATTGAGTTTGTGCAACTCCTCATACAACATGTAACGATGCATTTGCTACAAAGTGTTGAATCCGAAAATTTCAAATTTCTGCAAAACTTTTACAAACGTCTTTGGATATTACCACCAACGAGTGCACACAATCGCTTTATCCGCAATCCACTGAAAACTATCAAGTTTATCAGCGTAATCATCGTCTATTACAATATTCAATTACCATTCGAGTTGCAACTCGATTGGTATCGTAACAAAAGTGTGATGATGTTCTGCGTAATGGCGGAACAAATCGGCATTATGTTGATTATCATTACAATATTGAAGTGTTGCATTATAAACACCAAGGAACTGAGTTTATTTCGTGATTTGATTCACGAGATTGATAGGAATTTTGATGGAATTAGAAGCATTAACTTGAAAAAGTGCACAATTATTGCCAATATTGTTTTTCTTGCGTTGTTAAGTAACGTTACCCTTTGTCTATCCTCTAGTGGCAACCTATTCCAATGGCTGTTCAATGGTATGATGAACATATTCATTGAATATTATATTTGGCATATCATCATTCTGATTGTGTACATGGGACATTTGCTTAAAGCACGTTTGAAGGAGTTTAATCGTCAACTAAGTGAAAATGAAATTCAATATTTACCTAATTATCTTCACTATAGTGATGATTCAATGATTGATCAATTGGTGCAAATACACAATAAGATTTGTGACTGTGTGGATTTGTATAACGCTTTAATGGGATGGCCATTTTTTCTCTTATTCGTACACATGATTGTCGATGTTCTAGTGCCACTGAATCTGATCATTGCCAATGTTGCACCAAACACTGGCACTGTTGTTATGTTTTACACATGGGAGTTAGTTGCTGTTGTAAGTAATGTGTTAAGAGGTTCTCAGGCGCAGCATAATCTAAACGCCAAAATTCTTTAACTTTCTCGTAAGCAGGACTTGGATCCGGTAAATAATACCCCGGTTCTATGTTAAAATTCACTTATAAAAAGCAAATGTTTAAACTTTTAATAAAATCTAAATAAATATTTAATTTGAATGCAAACGATTTTTCATTATTTTTACCGGTAAAAACAGTTAACGGTAATTTTTTACCGGTAAAAGAGTTACCGGTACCTACCGCTAGAAAAAGTTACTGCTAATTACCGTTAACTCTTTTACTTTTTAATTAAACAATACCTTTAGTTCCGGAATCGATATTGGTTTCGGTTCCAAGCCCTGATTGTATACCTAACAAAAGGAAATTGTATGACTTGTTTGTTTCCAGATTCAAGGAGTAGTGGTCGCAACAATGTGCGAAAAAGTCGTCGATGAAGGAAAGAGGACTATTACGATATCGTACAAAGCCCTCTACCGATATTCGAACGTGCCGGAAATGCAAAAAAATTTGTTCATCCTGGCGCAACAAGCCACTGCTCGATGTCCCCAATTTTCGGCTGCAGGCTTCTTCAAAGTTGATTTCTCAATGCTGTTTACTTTCGTTAATCTAATTACCACCTATGTTATTGTTATAATTCAATTTTCGTTGTCTAATAATAATTATAATAATAGTAATAGTACGACATCGATACCATCCGGAACTAATGCTACAACAATTTAATTTAGTCTATATTACGATGTCCGTCCGCATACGCAGGCGCAATAGTTCTTCACCTTCACCGATGCAATAATTGTACGAAATTTTGATCACATACACAAGCAAAACAATCACTAAGTAATTATACAATTATAAACATTAATTTAAATCGTTATACTTATCAAAATAAATTATTCACTTCAGTTTATTGTTACGTTGCCACCTATCAAGGTCTGTTCCACTGATCATAGACTAGAATAGATCTCGGTAACTGGGTATTTTTGTCGTAGTCAAATTTAGTTCATACTCAACCTACTGTGAGCGCTACGAACGCTAAAAGCGCGGAATTTTCCAGTTATTTTTCATCCCACAATTAGGAACGCAGTAAATGAACATTTCGCAAATAAACAGAATTAACTAAAAACACAGGAAAACACTTTATGAACGTAAACGATAAACTAAACACAAGCGCGCATTAGCATCAGCGCCAATGTAATCTTGAGTCGGTACTATTTTTCGTGACGAAAAAGCTACATAAGAGTGTGTGTCCCATGGGCATAAGCACTTGAGAAAGGAATGACCAAAG